>NW_020717188.1:25639-43400 GCF_900518725.1 Notechis scutatus | reverse complement strand
TTCATACAGTTTAAATGAACTAACATATCTCCATTCCTCTGAAGATGCGTTCGAAAAAGCTTCCGTGTAAGATTTATATGTGCTCCTACACTGTCCCGAACATAAATCTTCCTGAGGTTCTCCCAGCAGTTTGCAGCATTTTCTTCTCCACGAATATGGACAAGCTGCTGATCACAGAGAGTCAGTCCTATGATGCATAAAGCCTGCTAATTTTTCAGTTTAAAGTCTTGTAACTTTTCGTTATCATCATCATCAGCAGGATCCCAGCTACTCACATCTGGTGGGTTTGCTATAATGTCCCACAAACCTTCTCTGCGTAGAAGTAAACTACATTTCATTGACCATGAAACATAGTTTGTTCCATCCAGCCTGGATATCATGGACAGTTGTGACAAATTTACTTGTGCCAATACTCTTCAGATATTTTGACTATTTTAAACTAATTAAAACAGTTTGTTTTTACAGTAATGTGCAACTCACACCAACTCTCTCTGCTATATCCTGGTTAGTTAGACTATGCTGCTGGGCCCATAACCAATGTTAGTGCTAGGGGTTAATCCCCAAACACTAACACTTCTCATCCCTTCCTTTCTCTCTTGCTTATTCTTCTCCTTGCCCTTTTTACCCCTTTGTCTCTCCTCCTCCCTTTTCTTCTTCTGCTTTCCCCCTTTCTGTTGTTTTCTAACCTTGTATCCACCTTTCACCTCATTTTTCTCTTTTTTGGTTGTTTTTTCAAGCCTTAAAATCCCCTTTTTCTTTTCCTCTTTCTCCTCCTCCCCAAATAGAATCATTTGTTCATCAAAGATGGCTTCTTCTTTGTCCCAGTCATCCTGCTGCGCAGTGAATTTTTCATAAGTACATACCGCCATTTCTAGAA
Organism: Notechis scutatus; assembly: GCF_900518725.1. Next base: position 42,523 of record NW_020717188.1, on the reverse strand, counting down.
ATTGAAAAAGAGTGCCCAAAGTATCTTTCCCATCTTGTTCTTCTTTTTTATATTTTTGATATTCAATTTTTAATTCATCCACAAGCGATGCCATTGTAAAGAGAATTTTTTTTTCCAAAACAACCACCCGAGTGCTTTTAATCAAAAATAATTCCCAAGAGTTCTAAAGTCACCAAACAATCCAAATAAGCTGTTTCTTTTAATACTTTTTTCTTTCTTCCATTTCTCTTTCTGGGGTTGCTGTTTGATCAAAAAGTTCCAATTAAAATATATCTTTTAGAAGTCTTATTAATATTCAATAGCTCTTTAAAATTCTAGGCAATCTCCTCCTTGTTTTCAAATTCTGCTCCAATTTTTTTCCTCTCCCATCCCACTTACAGCAAAAAGGTTTTCCTTTAAATATTCAGAAATCCATACCTCCAATGCGAGTTTTCCGATTTCTCTTAAAGTTCTATCGCTGTCACATTCGGAAGGAGAGTGAAAAGAAAAAAAGTTTTTCCTTTAATTTCCATTCGCCGCTTGACACTTTCTGGAAACGATGTATCTTTAATAAGCTTTAAGTTCCAGGGTACTTTCACTGTTACTTTGTCCCGGTCAGCAAAGATCACTTTCATTTCTTGACAGCTCCTCCTGCACTTTCTTTTTCCGGCTGAGCTCTTCTATGTGGCGGCCATTGCTGACCGCCGCTCAGCTGCCTTTGGAAAAGGGGGTTTACCCGTCTAGGGAAGAGAGGTGCGATGTCTCTCGACCCTGCCAGACCCCCCCTGTCTTCACCACCTTCTACGGAGGTGGCTTAGCCCCGAAGCCAAATGGCTCGGGGCACTCGGGCAGTGAACACAGGCAGAAACCGTGCACAGTCGCGGATTCCTGCCTGCTCCGAAGCGCTGCAGACCGGAAATCAAATTTATACTCTTCTTTTTTACTTTTCATTCCTTTTATTTCTTTTTCTTCTCTGATGTTCCTATTCAGCACTTCCAGTGTTGAGACAAACAACAGAGGCGACAGTGGACAGCCTTGTCTGATCCCTTTTCTTATATCTATAAAGTCTGTTAACTCTCCGTTTATCATAACCTTTGCAGTTTATGATATATCATTTCGATGGCTTGGGTAAATTTTTTACCAAAGCCCATTTGGTCCAATTGTAACAGCATAAAACGCCAATTCATATTATCAAAGGCTTTTTGTGCATCTATAAACATCAGAGCCATTTGTTTTTCAGGATGCGCCTCATAGTGTTCCAGTGTATCTAAAATTATTCTCATATTATCTTTAATCTGTCTCTTTGGCAGAAATCCATTTTGATCAGGATGAATAAAATTGTTTAAGTATCTTTTCAGTCTTTCTGCCAGAATTGAAGCAAAAATTTTATAATCTGAATTTAATAGTGATATAGGTCTGTAATTTTTAACTTGCTGTGGGACTGTGTCCTCCTTCGGTACAAGTGTTATATATGCTTCTGACCATGTTTTGGGTATTCTCTTCTTTGTCATAACTTCATTCATAATTTCTAATAAGTGAAGATTCAATGTTTCCTGGAATGTCTTATAAAATTCCACTGGCAAACTGTCCGGACCTGGTGCTTTCCCAATGTTTTGCTTTTTTAAAGCTTCTGTTAATTCCATCATTGTTATATTACTTTCTAACATTGTTTCAATGTCTTTGGGTATCTGGGGCAAATTTGCTTCCTGTAAGTATTGTTGAATTTTTTCTTCCTGAACATTCTCTTGATGGTACAGTTTTCCATAGTAATCTTGAATAATTTTTTTCTTCTCCACATTTCCATAGCATACATGTCCTTGTTCGTTTATCAATTGATTTATTCTTCTTGAGTCTCTTTCCTTTCTCAATTTATATGCTAGCCATCTGCCTGGTTTATTTGCATCTTCAAAATAGTTCTGCTTAGCATTTCTAATTTTTGGTGCTATTTCTTCTTTTTCCATTCGCCCCATTTTATTCTTATTCCATTTTAATTTTAATGTCCTTTTTTGTGGAAATTTCTGTAGTTCTTTTTCCAACTTCTTGTAGTCATCTTCCAATATTTTAAAGATTTTTTTCTGTTTTATATTTCTTTTCCTTGTATAGTCCATTATCAAACCTCTTGTATAAGCCTTCATCGTGTCCCAGAGGTTCTGTAATGATGTATCCTCTTTTGTATTTTCTTTAAAGAAAAAAGTCAATTCTCTCTCAATTTTCTGTTTAAAGTCTTTTTCCTTTAATATCGTATTATTTAAAGTCCATCTAGATCTCCTTTTTTTGTCCTTTCCATACAAGTGTTATTGGATTGTGATCTGCCCAAGTACTTGCTTCTATTTCAATGTCTTGTATGTTAGAAAGCAATTCTGTTGACATCCATATCATATCTATTCTAGACCATGATGCATGTCTATTTGAATAAAAGGTATATTGTTTATTTTCCGCATTTCTCTCTCTCCATGCATCTTTTACGTTTATCTCATCTACCATTCGAAAGAAGGATTTTGGCAATGTCTTTCTAGTTTTCTTTGCTGTTTTTTGTGTTTTATAATCCAATATCATTTATTATTCCATTAAAATCTCCCATCAGATAGATATTAGCACAGTCCAGTTCAATTATTTTCTTATGTAATTTCCTGTAAAAATCTTCTTGATTATCATTTGGAGCATAAATTGCTATTAAAAATGTCTTTAGATTATTGTCCGTTATCTCCACCATCAAAATCCTTCCATCATCATCTGTATATATTTGTTCCGCAGGGATTGTATCTCTAATGTATAACACCACTCCTCTCTTTTTACAATGTGTTAACTCTGTAAATAATTTCCCTAATTTTTGTTGTTTCAATATATAATCATGTTGTTTTTTAATATGTACTTCTTGTAGACAGATTATATCAAATTTTAATTTCTCTAACTTATGAAATACTTTTCTTCTTTGAATAGCTGAATTAAGCCCATTTATATTAATTGTAATCAATTTTTTCTCATCCATTTTAGACTTTGTAAGAAGGATTTGTTGCTCTAGTAGATCTTAGTTCTCGTTGTTCTCTGGGTACCCCACCTACGACTCCTTCCTCTTTTTCAATTACTGCTGTACATTCCTCTTGAAATTCAATTAACGACTCTTCTTTTCTTGTATCTTCCTCCCTTCCTCTAAAATATTCCAGATAGAATAACTCCGCTTTTTCAACTGTATCAATTCTGTGTCTTTGTTCCTGCCAGGTAAACATGAGACCTTCTGGTATCAGCCATCTGTAATTTATTCCTCTCTTCAGTAACTCTTTGGTCAAAAATAAATATTCTCTTCTTATCTCTCTCTCTCTTCTCGGTACCTGTTTCAGTACCACTATTTCTTTATCTTTGTACTTTAGTGTTTTTTCTCTTGCCGCCTGCAGTATTTGTGATTTTATTATTTTCTTAGTAAATCTGATATGAACTTCTCTTGGCAGTTTATTTCTCATTGCATATCTTGTATAAACACGAAAAACCTCATCCATTCTATCCATCATCTTTTCTTTAGTTACCTCTAATGCTTCTGCCAGGATTTCTGTCATCATTTCAGCAAGGTTTTCACCCTTTTCTTCTTCTATATTTTGAAATCTAAGATAGAATTCTGATCTATCAATTTCCCATCCCAATGATTGCAGAGATCTGCCCTTAGTCTTCAACAAGGCATTCAACAAAGTAGACCACAACCTAATTCTTGGTAAACTAGAAAAATGTGGAATAGATAGCACCATCACTAGATGGACTTGCAACTGGCTGACAAACAGTACTCAACAAGTAGTCCTTAATGGTACTACATCTACATGGATGCAAGCAAGCAGTAGGGTACCACAAGGTTCCGTCTTCGGCCCAATACTCTTCAATAGCTTCATAGATGACTTAGATCAGTGGTCGCCAACCGGTGGGCTGCGGACCACTGGTGGTCTGCAAGAAAAGTCTGGTGGTCCGCAGAGAAATGTCACCCCCAAAGCACCCCCTAAAGCAATTAATCCAGGCTGCGTGGGAACACAAGGCTGCGCCGCCCACATGGCCTGCAGGAACACAAGGCTTGTGTCTCATGCATTGCAAACAACACGAGGTAGTGAGGGGAGGGGGAAAGGCCAGAGAGGGGGAACTTGCCCTACTCGCCCCACGTGCCTCGCCTGGCCACTGGGCTGCTTCTTTCTGCTTCTTTCTTCTTCTACTTTTGGCTGCAAGCAGGAAAACTGAGGATGCCAAACTCTGAGGTCCTGGGAAAGGTGTCAGAATAACAGAATAACACTTAGAAGGGACCTTGGGGAGAACCCTATACCATTATGTACACTGCTCAAAAAAATAAAGGGAACACTTAAACAACACAGTAGAGGTAGTGAGGGGAGGGGGAAAGGCCAGAGAGGGGGAACTTGCCCTACTCGCCCCATGTGCCTTGCCTGGCCACTGGGCTGCTTCTTTCCACTTCTACTTTTGGCTGCATGCAAGGAAAGCAGCAAAAGTCTTTCTTTCTCTCCCCCAAACCCCACCAGAAATGAGTCTTTGGGACCTTGCAAGGCACCCTGCTCCAAGAGGCTGCGCCGGTGCGACAAGTCTCACAAAGACTCATTTCTGGCGGAGTTGCATGAAGCCAAAAGTCTCTCTCTCTGTCTCCCCCTGAGAATGGAGCTGGAGATAGTATCCTGTGATCCCAAATAAACAATGATCGATTGGTAGGAAAATGGGGTGGGGAATTTTCCTGCAGACTTTTTTTGGGATTTTCCCAGGGTCTCTGCAGAAAAAGCAGAAGCAGCAGAGACCCTGGGAAAATCCCCAAAAAAGTCTGCAGGAAAATCCCCCACCCTGTTTTCCTACTGATCTGTCATTCTTTATTTTGGATCACAGGATACCGTCTCTCTCTCCCTGAGAACGGAGCTGAAAAGCAGGTTAGTGAAGGAATTTGACTGCCTTGGAGGGGGTGTTGGTGTGTGAGGGACCTCTGTGTGTGTGTTTGTGTGTGTGTGTGTGTGAGAGTGAGAGTGAGAGAGAGAACATCACCACCAGCCCTCTGAGGTTAGATCAGATCTCTCTCTCTCCCCCCCCCCCCCAGCGGCAGTGGTGGAGCTTCAGTGCTTGGCCAGTGGGTAGCCAGGCGAGGCACGTTGCTCTCTCTTTTTGGCTGTGAAAGAAGCAGCCTAGGGGTCAGATGAGGCATGTGGGGAAAAAAAGTAGGACACCCCTTGAAAAGACAGCCTAGCCCTTTTTGGGGGGGGTCAAAAGAAAATAAGTCCCTACCTTATTTTCTAAGAAACACGGTAGAAGGTAAGACCAACAGTGGGGGAGGGAAATCTACCCTGGGGTGGCTAGCTGATGTCAGGGCTTGCTGCTGGTGGGTGGGGGCCTCCTCGGGATATGCCCTCGCTCCATGGGGAGAGCCCAGCACGTGCGCGCTCCGGGGAGAGGGTTCGAGGCCTGGAGGGAGGGACCCTTCTCTGCTTGGAAGTGGCAGGAGAAACCTGGAGCTTAGCCCCGGGGAGTCCTCTTGGGTGGAGGCGGGGGGGGGGGGGTGTCTGGTTATTAGGAGCCCGCCTTCCTTGGCGCTCTTTTGGTCTGGGCATCCAACCTTCGCTGCTGGCTTGTTGCAGGACCAACAGGAACTCTGGGTTGGGTTGAGCTGAGCGCCTTGAAAGCCCCATAGTTTGCCTCGTCGCTGTTTGTGCAGGCGAGAGCTCGAGCTTTTCTGGGCTCGACACCCCCGCCTTCAGCCACCACACAAGAGGACTTTCCAAGGCTAAACTCCAGGTTTCTCCTGCCGCTTCCAAGCAGAGAAGGGTCCCTTCCTCCAGGCCTCGAAGCCTCTCCCCGGAGTGCGCACGTGCTGGGCTGTCCCCATAGGGCAAGGGCATCTCCTGAGGAGGACCCCACCCACCCACCCACCCGCAGTGAGCCCAGGTTGGAGGAAGAGGAAGGGGCTCCAGGCACCTGGCTGTTACGCTACACCCCACCCTTAGCAGAGCATAGCGCCGAAAGGGACGAGAAAACTGCCACCGCCACCACCGCCACATTCTGGGCCTCTGAACTGGATGGTGAGCGCAGACTTGCCCACTCAGCTGCCTCCCACCACCACCAACCGGTATTTTTCCTGCCCTAGGCCGTCCCTACAGCCCGCGGCCATCAAAGAAGAAGAAGAGGAAGAGCCTAGGCCAGGAGAGGCGAGCTGGAAGGTGCAGGAGCACCGCGCAAATGCAAGTAGCGTGGCATTCCTGCACCTTCCAGCCATCTCCATCACCGCTTCAGCCCGCCTGTGCCGCCAACCCCCTCTTGCTGCAATAGCATCATTACCTCATCCTGGCCAGCGAGAGCTGCGCTGCTTTTTGCACATTGCACCACCCACAAATTTGCATGTTACAGGTGCCAGCCCCTACGGTGGAGTTTTCCAACCCCACCATGGGCCAGTCCCATATTCCAGAGCTACAGTAGTCACAAGACTGGCCCTTTGGTCATCCCGGAGCACCTCATCCATGTCAGGCCAGTGCACAGGCCAGTCCTGTGACTACTGCAGCTCTGGAATATGGGACTGACTTTCCCATCAATATCAGCAAGCCACTGTCAGTCAAAATTCATAGTAGTGGTCCACGGGATTTAAAATCATGAGTTTGGTGGTCCCTGAGGTCCAAAAGGTTGGAGACCCCTGATTTAAACAGTGTGTCAACTAGGTACATATATCTGTGTATTATCTTAACTTATTTTTCTGTATATTCATCTACTCAATTTTAGCTTGTTTTATTTTCCAACCATTGATAAAATAAATCCCATACCATATTGTTGTGACTCCGAGACTTGAACCTGATCAGTCAGCAGATGTGGGTTCGAGTGATGAAGAAGATCTGGCACTGAGATTCGAGCCTGCATTATTAAGTGACTTAGAGGGGAGTCAAGTAGAGGGAGAGGAGTTGGATTTGAGAGATGAACCTGATTTATTGGAGGATTCAGAGTCCATTCTCTCACCTGAAGCTACTTCCCTAGTTACACCTCAGGTGTTAACTGTTAATCAGGAAAGTGTATCAGAGGCTTCAAGCTGTGAGGAAACTGCCGGATGCTGGCTGGATGCCAGAACTAGGAGAAGATTGAGACGTCAATCTCAATTAGAAAAGAGACGTCCAGCAAAGGATTAATTAATGAGACTGACACGCCCTCTCTTAGATGATATAAGGGAGCGTACGAGTTTGTAATCTTTGCTGGAAACAAAGTGGATTTTGCCTTGGAAAGACTTGCATCTGATTACTGCGTTGTGATTTACGAACTATACAGAATTGCCGGACAGATTCTAGGAGGATTGCCAAAGGACTGTGATAACAGAGCAATTGAATCTTCTGTCTCTGGTTTTGTTTATGTAAAGTATTTGAACTCTGTAACTTGAAGTTTTCATCTGTGGATACAGGTGAGACAGAACACCATATAATATTCAGTCTCTTTTTTTCTTTGATTGCCAGTGTTCATCTATTCATCTCTGCACATTCTAATATCCAGCGGCTAAGATTAACCTCTTCCTCCTTAAATGACCAAGCCCAAAGACATTGCCCTATCAAAAGGCACACCATCAAAGGAATAACATCTTATCAAGTGTTGTTGGTTCTTTATAAAAAACCCATGTTTTCACATCTTTCTCATAACTCGATTGTATTTTCAAGTGTGGCCACCAAGCTAAGCCTACCCCTTGATTTTGTAGTCCCTGTCTAGTTTTAAGTTCACCATTCTCATTTAAAATATCTTTATAAAGTACAAGTTTTTCTAAGTTAATAAGATTTGGATGTATCAATGCTTCCATTGTAGAAAGCCAGACTGGTATTTTCCTATAATTTTGTAATTTGATTTTTTCCCACACCAAGAGTAAAGCATTCCTCACATAATGTCATTGAAAATATCTAGGACTTCCAGCGGTGATGCCTTGGTGAAAGGGTGAAGGGAGAGCGGTCTCCGTCTCTGGATCCCATTCTTTCACTTTTGGGGACCTTTTGGGGCGTGAGGAGCCTGGAGAGCCAAGCAGAGAAGAGGGGAAGCCTGGAAGACAGCGAGGTGAAACACGATCACAAGCCAGCAAGAAGGGAAACCCCTGAAAACCCGAAGTGAAAGTGTCTGTCATTTTATTATGGCAGACCCAAGGCCATGGCTGAACCATGAATGAGGAGGAAGTGAGGAGATTATCAACAGAAAGTGTCATTGAAGTTAAAATCCCAAAGTTGCAACTGTGATGATTTGCCAGAAGTAAGTTTGAACTTGTTTCCGAGAAAAAAAGAGCTCTGGTGAGGGGGTATAACCCCATAGTACAGGCGGCGAGACAGTAAGAAAGAGCTGTGATTCAGCACCTTTTACAGACGGAAAGAGACTGAAGGAGAGGGGGTATAAGTTGGAAGTGAATGGTTCTAGGAAGCTGAAAGGTGGAGATTGAAATAAGACAAGAATTGGTGGGAGAAGAAGAAAATCCAGGGAAGCCAGAGGAGGAGGTGGTGAAAAGAAGGTGATAAGGGAGAAACGATTGACTTCTCTCTGCTTCTTGGATGGAGGGCGATTACAAGACCAGCGTGGCGAGCGGAGAAGGAGAAAGTGAAATCCGATCGGGATGTGAGAGCGATACGAAGGAAAGAAAAGAAAGTCTTAGAAGGAAGGAGGAGGTGAAGTGGAAGTGGAGAGACGTTGAAAGGATCAGAAGGAAAGTCGGGACGACAGAGGTGAGAAAGGCAAGGCATGGAGAAAGGAGTGACTGAGCAATTTTCAAGCAGAAGGAGACGGCAGTACATTAATGGGAGTGGAGAAGAAGACAGTTTGGCGGAGAGTGGGCTGAAAGAGACGATGAAGGAGGATTGGAAAGAAACGGAGAAGGTATGAGCGGAGTCATAAAGAGAGAGATTTGGAGGGAGTAGTAGAAAGACAAAGCAGAAGAGAGAAGAGAGTGGAAAACGGTTTGAACTGAGACGGTGAGATCGGAGAGAAAAGAAAAGGAAAACTTTGAGTGAGGTGTATGAACTGTAAACTTTAAAGATAACAAAATAGGCTGGTATTGAAATATAAGTTTGATTTATATGATTAACATGATCTGTATGACTTGTATGATTTGAATGTATTTGTCTATTAGAGCACTGTCTTAAGGCGATTGTGGGTATAAGAAATCAAAAAGGAGGCTTTTTCCTTCTTTAGTGTTCTTTAGTTTGAAATAACTTGATGGTATAGTTATCTTGACTAAATGTGGATTATTGGGTTAAGGAACGTAGTGATAAATAATCTTAGAGTAGGATATACCCTAAAGAGTTTAAGAAGAATGTATATTGTTGTGAGTATAGAGAACCTAAACCTTGACCCCTCTTTTATTGCATAAAGGAGAAACTACAATACATTGTGTATAGAAAGAAATAGAAAAGGGGTGCTTGAGTAAGATATACTGTATATAGATACATACAGATACAGATTTTTCAATTGATAAATACCTGACTACTGGATTACTGCTCTAAATTAAAAGTGAATTAAGAAACTAAAAAGGGGGGCTTTTTGTCTTTCCTTTTCTATTGGGGTGATATTTGAGATTATAATTACTTTGATTAAGTATTGTTTATTGAATTAAGGAAATATAGTGATAAATAAGTTCTGATTACAATATTAAGAGATTAAGGGGAGTGTATATCTAGGTGATAATATATAAATGGAAATTAGATTCCCCCTTTTATTATAGATAAAAGGAAAAAAGAATAAATTTAATATATTGTGCATAAGGAAAGGCAGGAAGGCTTTGTCTGAGTAGGATATTGTTAGATATATAGCGATATTGACTTTGAGATAGAGAAAGGGATAATAAGTGGTGCTAAGTCTATATAATTATAATAAAGAGATTTGAAAAGAAGAAGGAACAAATTGAAAGTAAGAGATTAGTTTAAAATATATTGTAAAGGAGATAATAAAATAGGTAGAAATAAATAGAGCTTGAAAATAAGACAAGTGCCATGACATCAGCCTGGAGAACGGCAAAGAAGACAACATCCAGTCCAACATTGACAATTACATCACCGGCGGGTCAAAAGGCAATTGAGGGAATGTCAGGGGCAAAAAAACAAACTGTAGCCAATATGCAAACAATACAGGCTTCATTAATGACCATTCAAGAAACCATGCTTAAAATGCAAGAACAACAGAAAAAAATGCAAGAGAATATTTTGCAAAATCATATGGAATTGAAAGGCAATATTAATAAATTAGAAGACAAAGTTGATACTATACAGCAAACAATGCAAAAGAATGAGCAGAAACTAGAAGAGGTGGAACTTAGAACAGTACAAAATGAAAAGAAACTGGAACTAATGGACAACAGGATGATGACAATAAACAAAACATTAGAAGAACAGATTATACACCTAGAGATGGACCGCGCTGCCTATTGCTTGATGTTTCAACATATCCTTGAAAGTAGAGATGAAGATCTGAATGTGCTTATGGCAGAATTACTTGCACCAGCTTTACAAAGGGAGACCCGAGAGATCCTGCTAGAAATTGACGAGGCCTATAGAGTTCAAATGAGTTACGCTCGATGTAACAGGTTACCTAGGGAAGTCCACATGCGATTTGCCAGGAAACAAGTATGTGACGTAATATACAAGATAACACAAGATGAACCGTTGGTTTATAAAGATAAAGAAGTGCAAACTCTGAAGCAGGTTCCCAAGAAGGTGCACAAACAGAGAAAAGATTATAAGTTTTTGGCAACACAACTCATCCAGAAGAACATAATGTTTTGATGGTTAATTCCAGAAGGCTTGTTGGTAACATGGCAGGAAAAGAGGATCAGGATAGATAACTTAAGACAAGGCGCAAGATTTCTTTGAGCAGATTGGAGGAACAGAAGAAGAAAGTAGCAGTAGAGAGGAGCTAGAGACAGAAAGCCAAGAAGAACAACAACAGCAAGATACAGGAGGCCTAGAACAAGGAGAGAACAAGGAGGAGACTGAAGGAAGAAGATTAAGAACACACCCGCAAAGAGAGACTAGAATGAATAGAAGACAGATAATATCCCACAAGTAGAAAGATCGAAACGGAAATGAAGCTATTATCATTAAACATAAATGGTCTAAACTCACCCATTAAAAGAAAACAGATACTATCTAGATTAGCCAAACAGAAATTAGAAATAGTATGCCTGCAAGAAATCCATATTAAAAAACAATTTTGGAAATGTTTAGAATATCCTAAATTAGGAAGGTTATTTGTAGCCTTGGCAGATCAAAAAGAGAAAGGGATAGCGGTATATGTTAAAAAAGAAATTAAGGCAGTAGAAAAATATGTAGACCCACAAGGGAGAATTTTGATACTTGAACTAGAATTAGAGTACAAGCCAATGTTATTAGTTATAATTTATGCGCCAAACAACAACCAAAGCCAATTCTATAAGGATTTACATGAGAGAATTGTTGAGATGGGACAAGACAATGTATGCATTGTGGGAGATCTTAATGTGGTAGTAGATATAAGGAAGGATTATTTTAGTAATGCAAAGAACAAAAAGAAAAGGAAAATTTTGCCCAGATCTTTCTTCAATATGACACAGGAACTAAATTTGATAGATCAATGGAGGAGAATAAATTTGGGGAAAAAAGAATTCACGTTCTACTCTAATCCACACAAATCGTGGTCTAGATTAGACATGATACGGTAGAGATTATGACAAATGTATGGGCTGATCATAACCCATTAAAAATAATTTGGAAAGGAAGGAAAAGGAAGAGTAGAAAGTGGATACTTAATCCCCAAATCTTAAAGGAAAAAGATTTTGTAGAGAAAATTAAGAAAGAAATTGAACTTTTTTTTAAGGAAAGTACAGTGGAGCAAACATCATTACAGAATATATGGGATACAGCAAAAGCAGTCTTGAAGGGGCTGGTAATAGCATATACAGCGAAAAGGAATAAGGAAAGATGGCAAAATCAGAATAAATTACAGGAGGAGATTAAAGACCTAGAAAGTATATTACAAAAAAAAATACAAGATGAAAAAATGAGAGAGATTATTCTTACTAGGCATAAATTGAATATTATAAATCAGGAAGAGAGAGTTAAAGAGGTGAAAAGGGCAAAACAGAATTTTTTTGAACATGCAAATAAACCAGGGAGGTGGTTAGCCCATAAATTAAGATTAGAAAAAGAAAGAAGGTTGATACAAGAATTGGAGGATGATGATGGAAAATTAGAATATCGAATGACTGAGAAAAAAAATAGTACAAAAATATTTTGAACAACTATATAGGGAGGATGGAATAAACCCTGAGAGTATAGAAAAATATTTGAAAAGGAAAGGTCTCCCAGAAATTAGAGAGGAGCAGAAAGAGATATTAAATAAAGAAATAACAGTGATGGAATTGAAAAGGGCGGTTGAAAGGCAGAAAGATAATAAGACACCAGGGCCGGACGGTCTTCCAGCGGAACTGTATAAATGTATTTATGAATGTCTTGAAACAGTGATGTTAGATGTGTACAATGAGGTATTAGACTTTGCCAAATTACCCGACTCATGGAGAGAAGCAAATATCTCACTAATTCCTAAAGAAGATTTAGATCACAAACAGATTAAAAATTATAGACCAATCTCACTTCTGAATGTAGACTATAAAATATTTGCAACAATAATGTCAGAAAGATTAAAAATTATATTAAATGAACTTATTCATATCAACCAGAACGGCTTTCTACCTTCTAGACAGATAAGAAACAATACAAGGATAGTATTAAATGTGTTAGAATACTATGAGGCCCACCCGGAAAAGCAGGCAGCGTTGATTTTCTTGGATGCTCAGAAGGCCTTCGACAATCTCAGCTGGCAGTTCTTGATCCAACAGGTCAAAAATATGGGATTTAGATCTAAATTCAAGAAAATGATAGGCACAATTTATTCAAACCAAAAAGCTAGGGTAATGATAAATGGGGAGATTACTGAAAACTTTAAGATTATGAAAGGTGTTAGGGAGGGATGTCCAATGTCGCCTCTGCTTTTTATCTTGACCATGGAAGTGCTTTTAAATCAGATTAGGCAAAGAAAGGAGATAATTGGACTGAAGAGCAAAAAAGAAGAATATAAAGTACAGGCGTTGGCGGACGACTTAGTGTTTTTTGTGGAAGATCCAATGGAGTCAGGGACCTATCTAATTCAAGAATTAGAAGAATATAGGGTGGTAGCAGGACTAAAAATTAATAAAGATAAAACAAAAGTAATAACCAAAAAATTGATAGAATGTCAAAAAAAAAAAGAATTGGAAAGGAAATTGGGATTACTAAGTGTCAAAAAACTTAAATATCTAGGAATTTGGTTAACAGGAAGATGCTCTTCCATAAAAGAGGATAATTATATGAAATTACTTTTACAGATAAAGAAAGACCTGGCCAATTGGGGAAAATTACAACTATCACTATTAGGCTGAATAGCGGCCATAAAAATTAACATACTACCGAAACTATTATACTATTTTCAAACAATACCTATAAAATTGGATAAGAATTTTTTTCAGGAATTAGATAGGACGCTAATGAAATTTATATGGATGGGGGGAAAAGCACAAATAAAATTGAAAACGTTACAAGATAGTAGAACCAGAGGCGACCTTGGACTCCCAAAATGGGAAATATGTTATCAAGCAGCAATTTTACTATGGGTTAAGGAGTGGATAAATTTAAAAAATAAAAGAATTTTGGCGATAGAAGGTCATCACCTCCAAATTGGGTGGCATGCCTTTCTATGGGATAAAAAGAATAAGATCCACTCCTATTTCCATAGACATTTGATAAGGGACTCACTTTTACAAACATGGGAGAAAAACAAACAAACCATTATTTGAAAAGACCAAACTGGATCTCACCCATGGAAGCTATATTATATCCAAATACAAGGGACATTAAAAAAAATGATTAGATATAAAGAATTGGTAGATGAAAAGGGGAATTAAAAACACTGGATAAACTAAAAGAACAAGGGATAACATTAGACTGGTGGGTATATTTGCAAATTCAAACTAAATTTAAGAAAGATGTAAAGGAGCTAGGGATAGATAAAGATTTACAAAAATTGGACCAAATATTGACAGGCAAGGATATAAAATTTATAACACGAACATAAAATTACCTACTGGAGGTAGAATTAGAGGAGGAAATTGTTAAGGGACCAATGATTGCCTGGACGAGAAATGTGGGTCATAATATAAATTTGGATGAGTGGGAAAAGACTTGGACCAAGAACTGGAAGCTGACTTTGTGGACGGCATTCAAAGATAATCAATATAAAATGTTTTGTAGATGGCACTTAGCGCCGGCACAACTGGCAAAAATGTATCCAACCTTGAAACCGGAATGCTGGAAGTGCAAACAAAAGAAAGGAACGTTTTTCCATATGTGGTGGCAGTGTATAGAGGTCAAAAAATGCTGGAAGAAAATACAGAGATGGCTTTTTGAGATTACAAAATATAAATTGAAATTGGAACCCAAAACTTTTTTATTAGGTATGATTAAAGGGAATTTGAATAAAGATAAAAGATACCTTATTGTACACATCTTAACTGCAGCAAGAATCACGTTAGCACAAAATTGGAAGAGTGATAAAATACCACCAGATGAAGTTCTGATTCAAAAAATAATGGACTGTGCTGAACTAGATTAATTCACTATGGAACTGAAAGGCAAAGAGAATACTATGCAACATGGGAGAGGTGGTACGAATGGGTGAAGAATAAGGATAAAAATAATGTATAGTCACAAAACAGGAAACATGTATATACAATGACACAATATCTGTTAATGGAAATGAGATTTTTGTATTTTTTGTTTTTTAAAGAATAAAAATAAAAAAAAAAGAAAATATCTATGTACAGTACTCCTTCCATACCATAGCAAAGCATGCCATCCTAGTTGAAGATTGTGTCCCTCCAGTAATAATAATTTTCTATGCTTCAAATTTATCCATTCTTTTACCTATGTAAGTACAGATGCCTGATAGTATAGCTCCCAATCTGGTAACCCAAAGCCCATGCAGATCCCATGCAGTTTGCATACCGAGCAAATAGATCGACAGATGATGTTGTTAATATGGCTCTGCACTTCATCCTACAACACCTTGAATCTCCAAATACCTATACAAGGGTCCTCTTTGTAGACTTCAGTTCTGCATTCAATACCGTCATTCCAGACATTCTTCTAACTAAATTAAACCAGCTAGCAGTACCTGAACACACTTGTAAGTGGATCATAAGCTTCCTAAGAGACAGGAAGCACCAGGTGAAGCTAGGCAGAATCACACCTGATACCTGTACAATTCGCACAGCCCCCCCCAGGCTGTGTGCTTTCTCCACTTCTCTTCTCCCTATATACCAATGACTGCATCTCAAACGATCCATCTGTTAAAATACTGAAGTGTGCAGATGACACTGTTGCAGCAGATCCTGTTTCCAAATCAGGACACAAGACCACGAAGGGTAGGAGAATACAGGTTTATTTGCGCAAAAGGTTCAGAGCATTAGCATGGCAAATTCTGAACCCCCAGCTCTTCCCGAGGTGTTACTTTTATATATCTCACAGCCTCAGCCCAGCCCGGGGCGTTTCTCTTATCAAGCTATACCATATCATATGTACTATAGAAAGGAGAAGTGAATCTAATTAGTCATTTTACACAATTCAGTATATATGCACTTATCTTACACCCTCCGTTATTTTCCATACCCACCCTTGTTTACTGGAACATGTCTAGTTCTTTGGTTCAGTAATTTCGTGGTTTACACAATATTGTATTAAGCAACTTCCATAATATTTGCTAAGAAACTTCTGCTAATTATGAGAATACTTTTCTGGTAATTTTCCATTCTGCTTCAACACAACAGTGATTGGTCTCATTTGAGATAACAACAAATCCGCATACAGACAGGAGGTTGTACAACTTGCCTCGTGGTGTAACCAGAACAATCTGGAACTGAAGACACTCAAAACCGTAGAAATGGTGGTAGACTTTAGAAGAAACCCTCCCATACTACCACCTCTTACAATACTAGACAACACAGTATCAACAGTAGAGACCTTCAAATTTCTAGGTTCTATTATATCACATGACCTAAAATGGACACCTAACATCAAAAAAGCACAACAAAGAACGTTCTTTCTGCACCAACTCAGAAAGCTCAAACTGGCCAATCACCAGGAGACTGGAAGTTCTAATTCAGCTTCAGATAGGAAACACAGCTGGGTGACTTTGGGACAATCACCAGGAGATGTGGAGTTCTAGTTCGGCTTTAGATATGAAACCCAGCTGGGTGAGTTTGGGGCAATCACCAGGAGACAGGGAGTTCTAGTTCTGCTTTAAATATGAAAGCTGACCACGTGACTTTGGGCCAATCACCAGGTGATTGTGAGTTCTAGTCCCAGCTTACGGGTGAAAGCCAGCTGAGTGACATTGGGCCAATTACCAGGAGACTGGGAGTTCTAGTTCTGCTTTAGATAAGAAAGCCGGCTGGTTCACTTTGGGGCAATCACCAGGTAATGGTGAGTTCTAGTTCTGCTTTAGATATGAAAGCCAACTGGGTGACTTTGGGCCAATCACCAGGAGACTGGGAGTTCTAATTCAGCTTTAGATATGAAACCCAGCTTGGTGACTTTGGCCAATTATCAGGTGATGGTGAATTCTAGTTCTGCTTTAGATATGAAAGCCGGCTGTGTGACTTGGGCCAGTCACCAGGAGAATGAGAGTTCTAGTTCTACTGTAGATATGAATGCTGGCTGGGTGACTTTGGGCCAGTCACCAGAAGACGGGTAGTTCTAGTTCTGCTTTAGATATGAAAGCTGGTTGAGGGACTTTGGGCAATCACCAGGAGCTTAGGGGTGAATATGAAACCCAGCTGGGTGACTTTGGGCCAGTCACCAGAAGACTGAGAGTTCTAGTTCTGCTTTA
>NW_020717187.1:153705-172464 GCF_900518725.1 Notechis scutatus | reverse complement strand
TGATGATGCTGATGATGATGCCAATCAGAATAATAATGATTTGACAAATGGCTTAGGGCTTAGGCCTTTCAGGAAGAAAAGCATGGATTTTGATTTCATGCAAGGTGGAAGAAAAAGAAAAAAAGAAAAGAAAACAAAGAAAGAAAAAAGACAGAAGAAAGAAAGGGAAGGAAAGAAGAAAGAAAGAAAGAAAGAAAGAAAGAAAGAAAGAAAGAAAGAAAGAAAGAAAGAAAGAAAGAAAGAGCAAGCAAGGAAGAAAGGAAGGAAGGAAGAAAGAAAGAAAAAAAGAAGGAAGGAAGGAAAGAAAGAAAAAAGAAAGAAAGAGGAAGGAAGGAAGGAAGGAAGGAAGAAAGAAAGAAAGAAAGAAAGAAAGAAAGAAAGAAAGAAAGAAGAAAGAAAGAAAGAAAGAAAGAAAGAAAGAAAGAAAGAAAGAAAGAAAGAAAGAAAGAAGCGAAGCAAACGTGCGTCTTTGTGGGTCCCCCCTCCCAGTTTTCATCTCCCTTTGGGAGGAAATTCCCCCTTTCTACTCCCAGGTGTCCAATTGCCTGAGCCGGGGTTGGAGTCAGAGGCTGCCTGCGGGCCAAAAAGGGAGGGGGGCGCGCGTGTGAGTGGACAGCGGTGGGCGGGAGGAAGAAACCCTGCTAATTAATAGAGTCATTAAGGAGGCCTTGTTCTTACCCACCCAAAACAAATAAAAAAGGTTGGAGGGCAAAGAAGGGCGAAGGATGCCCAAGAATTAGTTAACCCTTCTCTTTTTGGACTTTCATTCCCCCCCCCTTTCTCAAATCAATCCCTTCCTTCCTTCCTATCTCCCTCCCTCCTCCCTTTCTTCACATACCTTCCCTTCCTTTCCCTTCCTCTGCCATTCCTTCCATCCCCTTCCTTTCCCCTCTATCCCCTTCCCTTCCCTCTCTCCCTCCTTCCTTCCTTCCTCCCTTCCTTCTCTCCTTCCTTCCTCCCTTCCTCCTTTCCATCTCCCTCCCTTTCTCCCTTCCTCCCCATACCTTCCCTCCTCTTCTCCTCTATCCCCTTCCCTTCTTCTGCCCTCCCCTCCCCCTCCCCCTTCCCTCTCCTCTCTCCCCTTCCTTCTTTCTTTCTTTCCTTCCTTCCCTTCCTCCTTCCCCTTTCTTTCAGATTCATAAACCTCCCACCACCAGCTTTGGAGGGCAAGGGATAACAGAAGATGGAGGGGAGGGGAGGGGAGGGGGAAAGCAAGCAAGCTCAGGCCGGATCTCTCGGATCCCTGCATTCCAGTGTGGCGCCCTCGGAGGCAGACAGGGGGAAAATAGCTGCTGCTGTGAAGAAGAAACCAGGCATGGTTGGAAAAAGGGAAAGACAACCTGGAACCGGGAGGATGGAGGCCTTTAAAAAGCCCCCCCACTTTATTTTTGACTGACAGCTTGGGAGATGCTACGAATCTGACTTACCTTTGGAAGCTGAGGGGGTCAACGGGCCTTCTGCCCACATCTGGACGTGGGAATTATCTGATCGGGAGACAAGAAAGGATTTTAGGTTGCAACCTTTGCAAACAGAAGGGGAGGGGGTTTGTGTTTCTCTCTGCATGTGTATTGGGTGCTTTTTTTGAAGGCTGAAGGAGCTTCTTGGATAAGAGCTGAAAGGTCTTCAAAGAAAAACCAAAATGTCTTGGGGACAAAAAAGCACCTTTGGGACAACCACGATCCGGAGGGCTGAGAACCTCCATAGACCTTTTTGTCTTAAATGTAAGAGTTATTCCTTTCCTTTTGCTCTTCTTCAGGCCAGAGAGAGACCCTGAAGAAGCAACTCTCCTCCATTTCTCTCAACCGGATGGATCAACCATGATGCCAACAAGTCAACTTCGACATGGCTTGGACTCCCTACTTAGATTCACACGCAACCTGTTGAAGACAGGTTAGCACTCATTAAGCACAGGGCTTACAAAACATGGCTTGCTCAAACAAATCAACCTGATTATGGCTTAAGAAGAAACACAGCCACACACACACACCACGCTAACACCATGACTAGGTTTCCACAGCCTCCTGAATACCCCATGTTGTCATGAGCCCAGCCACTGAAAAGTTAGGGGGGATGTTAGACACCCTTCAAATTATATTTAGAGTCCTCTCTAAATGGAGGAAGGTTGTCCATGAGGTTGCCGGACATGACTTTGCAACTAACAACAATAACCGCTGAAGATGTAGAGTATATACGATATTGTCCTTAACGATTGGGGTATTGTGATGTGTGACATTGTTCTTAACGATTGGGGTATTGTGATGTGTGACATTGTTCTTAACGATTGGGGTATTGTGATGTGTGACATTGTTCTTAACGATTGGGGTATTGTGATGGGTGACATTGTTCTTAACGATTGGGGTATTGTGATGGGTGACATTGTTCTTAAGGATTGGGGTATTGTGGTGGGTGACATTGTTCTTAATGACTGGTTTACGGCAATGTGTGCTTCTCAAAACTGTATAAAAGGCAGTCCACTATAGAGTAGGGATATCCCATTTTGGAACTTGCTTCTTTGGAAATAAAAGTCTTATGTCTTTCAAAAACAAACAAACAAAAACAAATTATATTTAGAGTCTTCTATGGGGTTCCTAAACATCCCTTTATTTGTCCTGGACAAGATTAACTCTGAGATCCAAGAGCCAAAGTTGAACTTCTGATCTTCTCAACATCTGTACAGTCCCATTAATGTTGAGCAGGGTATTTTAACACAACCTAGCGCGTGGTTTTCCCAAGAGAAATCCAAGTGAGGCCCTAATAAAAATTCTGGAAGAAAACAACCAAGCTCAGAGAACACCAAGGACCTTTAGAGGTCCTAAATATTTCAAAGAAAAACCTTTGCTATCTGGTCCATTTGAAAGGCTCTCGTGAAAGGACCACTGTTGATTCGTTTCAGAGCCAGAAATTCCTGAAATGTTCCTTCTGCGTTTGGGGGCTATTCCCCCACCCCCACTTGTTGGAAAATAAATGGTTTTCAATCTCCCTTTTCGCTCACAGTGCAATTCTTGAAGAGCAAAGTCAGGTCTGTTGAGGTTGGGATTGGCTTGGGGTTTGCTAGAGAATGTCCTCACAACACTTTGAATCCGAAATAGTTATGTGTTAGCTTGATTGTCAATGCGCTGTGCCAAAACATCTCATCCGTTGTTGTTGTTTTTTAATGGATCAGCGAGTCCTGCAAGCACAGAAAATCGAGGTGCTTCTGTAAATCTTGGGTAAATAAGCACAGTCGTGAAAATGCAACCTCTGAACATCTACACATTGGGTCTAAATTCTGAGCAGTCCCAAACAGGAAGGCTTGAGAGCAATTGGTTGCATTTTATCCAATGCATCTTGTTAGCCTTCCAAACAGTTCGCCATGTTGGTCTTTCCTTCCTATTGATGTGGAGGCTTCATATCTAAGCAAATACGTAAAAGTGCTCACTGAAATCTGCTATCAGCCAGATTAAGGATCTTTCTTGGGATTCCCAGGCCCTCTTTGAAGGGAATCAATACATAGAACAATAAAGACAAAAGAAACAAGATGAGGATCCCTGAACAACTGTATGTGTGTTTGTGATATTCCCTGGGACCTAAATGTTTGTGGAATATTCATTGAATAGAGCGTAATCAGTTCTTTGTAGCAATAAATTGGAAGGCGATTGCCAAGCATTCTTGGAGGCAGAACAGGTGTGTGTACAGATGAAACATGCAAATTCCTCTTCATTAAAGCATCTTCGGCATTTATTAATTCTCACTGTGCTCTTTGTGGACTATTGTTGGATTTAAAGAAGTGAACAGCTGATCGTGATGTTTATTTTTAAAAAACAAAGTAACATTACCACATCCCTTTTTGATGGGGACTTCCCTGCCTTCCAAACCCTGAAGCTCTTGAGTGGCGTGTCTAAAAAGAAACTTTCCATTCTGCTTCGAAATTCTGCTTTTTAAAAAAATTTCTTTAGAAAGGGAAGCGCTGTTCATGTCTACATACTAGTGGCATTGGGCTGTGCCTGGAAAATCCACAAACGGTGTCTGAAGATTTTGTGGTAATCAGGTGCATTCGCTTATCCAGTGTCCAGGAATAACCAGGTGGGGGTTCTTGCAGATGTTTTATTACCCAAACTTGGTAACACCATTAGTGCTAGTACTAGCAACATGGTAGTATCAGCACTGATATTACCTAGTTTGAATTGTGAAAGGTCTGCAAGAAAACCACCAAGCTCAGAGAGCACCAAGGATCCCACAGTCCTCCTCCTCCTTCTCCTCCCTCCTTCCTCTTTTCCTCCACTCTTCAAACTCCACTCCCTTCTGGCACTGATGATGTTACCTAGTTGGGTAATGAAATGTCTGCAAGAAAACCACCAAGCTGAGAGAACAACCAAAGGTCCCTCATTTCAACGCTGAACTATAATTTTTCCTCTTTTATCATAACCAAGTGAGGCTGGATCTAAGCGGGTCAGATAAGCGATTTCTTGCAAGCAGACTCGGATCAACTACTAACCCATGAACTTAACTATCAGAGGGCAACAGTAGTAGGCATGGCAAGGATTAGACTAAATGACCTTTGAGGTCCCTTTTGACTTTATGCTTCCATCCCTGACTTAGTAGGCCCTCCCTGGCAGGAAAATTCTGCAGTAGGCTTAAATAGAGATGGCTAAAGGAAGCCACGGAAGAAAGATTCACACAAGGGTTTTAGGATGGTTCTTGAATTAATCCAGTTTCAGCCGTCCACACAATACATCAGACCACAAACTAACCAGAGGGACTAGATTCGCCTCCTACTCTAAACTACAGAAAGGCTAACCAAGGTTAAACCCAAGTCATCTTAAATTAGGTGGGTCTTAAACTCACTAGGCTAAATGTGTTGGGTCAGTATAGTATAGGAAGTGAATTCTAAGGAAGTTAGGACTTGGTGGGGTGTCTCCATATTTCCCCCCCCCCTTACACACACACAACCAATTCCATCCTTAATATCACCCTTGATCTGAGATGCAAAACGGACAATCCTAAATCCCGATTTAACACGGTTCCTGAAACCTTTTACACGTTTTTTTTTAACGGGCTGGAACAACATAGGTTGCATTTGCACCTTATAATTGGTGGGGTGAAGGGGGCAGCAATGGTGGGGGGGGGTTCTCTAGAATTGGCAAGAAAGACACCAAATTTCCTGAGCAAGACTCTTTACAACCCAGTCCGGTGCAAGCCATTGTCGTCGTGTGAATGGAAGGGAGATCCGTTCTGTACATTCATTTCAGCCACTGTTCGGTCTTTTCGTTCCTGCCCCCCCCCCCCCCCCCCCCCTCGTTTTTAAGGCTTGGCTGCTTTCGCCGAGGTTTACATTAATCGCCCTTCCTTGGAACATTTTGCATTGGATGAGCTGGCGGGGACAGACGGGACCGAAAGGCACAAATAGGGTTGGAATGGAGGAGTGGGGGGAGGAGAGAAATGTTCATTCTGCTTGTCCCTTTCCTCCCCCCCCTCCAATGGCTGTGTGTGGCTCAGTCACTGCGGTGCCCCCCCCTCGTTTGCCTTTGTTTAGGAGGGGTTTTGAAGGGTGTGTGTGTGTGTGTGTGTGCGCGTGTATGTGACGAAGAAGGGCATAAAAATAAGGACCTTCCAGGATGGAAAGGGAGGCGTGAAACGGGGCTGGTCGGATCGGGGAAAGCCGGTGGCTTCGCAAAGGTGGGAGACTCTGTGTGTGTGTGTGTGTTTGTGGTGGGGGAGTCAATCAGCTGGATTTCTCTCCGCGCCCCCCCTCCTCTTCCATTTTGGCCTCAAAGGATTCACCGTCACGAACTGGCTTGGCTGGCTGGCAATTGGGAAAGAGAGAGGAAAGGAAAAGGGGATGGTGTGTGTGTGTGTGTGTGTGTGTGTGTGTTTTGCCCCGAGGTAACTTTTGGTTGAGGTTCACAGGTGAGCAATCCGGGGTGGGGGGAGGGAGGGAGGGGGCAACTGCATAAAGTCAACCCCGCTCTTTTCCCTTCCGCCCCCCGCGCGCAGCAAGGAGGGCCACCGACGGCGAGAAGAGCGGAGGAGCGCGCACCGCAAGGCGAAGCTGGAAGAAAAGAGGGAGGAGAGGTTAGCAAGGGGCGGGGAGGGTCGCGTTAAGCGCCGCCTCCTTCGAAAGAGGAGGGTGGGGTGGGGTGGGTAGGTGGGTTGGGGGGAAAGCAGGTTTGGTTGTGGGGGGTTGGGCCCCAGCGAGGGCAAGCCAGGTTGGATTGTTGCGTTGTAATGTAAAGGAATGCGGGAGCTCTCTCTCTTTCTCTCTCTGTCCCTCCATCCCTTTCCCCCCCTCTTTTTCTCACTTTTTCTCTCTCTCTCCCTCTCTTTTCCCCCCTTTCCCTCTCTCTCTTTCTCTCTCCCCCCCTCTCCCCCTCCCTTTCTCTTTTTCTTTCACTCTTTCTTCTCTCTCTCTCCCTTTCTTCTCTCCCCTTTTCCCTCTCTTTCTCTCCCCCTCTCTGTCACTTTCTCTTTCTTCTCTCTCCCTTTCTCCCTCTCTTTCTCTCTCCCTCTCCCTGTCCCCCCTCTCCCTCCCTCTTTCTCTTTCTGTCCCTCTCTCCCCCCCTCTCCCTTTCTCTTTCTCTTTCTTCTCTCTCTCTCCCTTTCTCCCCTTTCTCTTTCTTCTCTCTCTCTCCCCCTCTCCTTCTCTCCGCCTTTTCCCTCTCTCTTTCTCTCCCCCTCCACGTCCCTTTCTCTTCTCTCTCTCCCTTTCTCCCTCTCCTTCTCTCTCCCTGTCTCCTCCCTCTCCCTCTCTCCCTCCCTCTTTCTCTCTCTCTCTCTCCCCCCCTCTCTCCTTTTCTTTCTCTCCCTCCTCCCCCACATGCCCTTCCTGTTTCACCTTTCCAAACTGGGTCTCCCCACCCGATATTTCAAGGCTCGGGGGTGGTATCCACATTTTTTAAAAAAAAATAACAGTCATGCCTGAAAGATGCCACTAGTCCAAAGATCAGAGGGGCGGGCTGAGAGACGGGGGAAGAGACTGATGTGAGTAAGGCTGTTTCATTCTCCTTTTGCTTCCAGCCTTATCCACCCTCCCTCGACCCAGGGTCTCTTCGAAAGGGTGAGTCTCTAGCTCCCATTAAAAGCAAAAATGGACACCCCCCCCTCC
Organism: Notechis scutatus; assembly: GCF_900518725.1. The sequence continues at coordinate 165,383 of NW_020717187.1, read as the reverse complement.
TGGGCAGGGTTCGTGAATGCTCACTTTTTTGGTGTGTGTGTGGGAATCTCACCAGTCTGGTATAAGGGGGTTAAAGCACCAGGCTAGAAACCAGAAGAGGTTGAATTCTAGTCCAGCCTTAAGCATGAAATCTGGCAGGGTGACTTTGGGCCAATCACCAGGAGACGTGGAGTTCTAGTCCTCCCTTTATGCATGAAAGCCAATTGGGTGACTTTGGGTCAGCCCTCAGGAGACTGGGAGTTCTAGTTCTTCCTTTAAGCACGAAAACTGGCTGCATGACTTTGTGCCAATCGCCAGGAGATGGGGAGTTCTAGTCCTGCCTTAGGTTTAAAAACAGGCTGGGGTGACTTTGGGCCAGTGTCTTTTTCTCAGCCCATCTCGCAGCAGCGTTGTGGTGGGGGAAACGAGCATAAAGAAGGAATTTTTTTGGGATTTGTTTCCCATCCTGAGTTATTTATAAAGTAATAAAGGCGAGATAAACATCTAATCAATCAATAGAGAAAGTTTAACTCAATCGGAATCTTTTGAATCTCATCCCAGTGAGCCTATAGCTCTACGGCAGGCCTGATATCAGGTGCTGTGGATTCTCAAAAACCAATGCATTGCTTTCAATGGGCTTTCTTCCTTCATCAGCTTGTGCAAGACCATCTCTCTCCAGAATCAGAATTTTTTTAAAAAAATTAATTTGGGGTTAGGGCTCTGCCTGCACTGAGTTCACGTCATGCAACGCACACTTTTTAAAACAAGGAATCTAATTTTCCAGTTAATGATGATACAGCTTCAAAGGGGATGTTCTCACCAGTGTAACCTTTGTTTTCCTTGGCTTCTCTTCCTTGTTGAAGAAGGAAATGAAGGCAAATGGAAGGACCCTGTTAAGAACAATCAAGTCAAATCCCTTTCAAACCCCCAAGGGCGCTTGGATCCATGAAACCGAGGCAAGACCTGGCTAGCTTCATTGGAGACCAGAAACCGCTGTGAAAACCAGGCTGCGAAATAAATAGGACGACACTCTCGTTTCACACCCTAGTATTCATTTGTTTTCCTTTAAAAAAGACAAAACACTATAGGAACGGGCAACCTAGAACAATTTTAAAAGAGAAGATCTACCAGCTTAACAAACGACAATAATTCTATATTGTGCAGCTGCAAAAATTCCGTTCGTTTTCATGTTTGGCTGGGTAGGTGGCGAAATGAGGTTTTCTCTGCCTCCAAATATAATTATTTAACACTTAAAAAAATGTGACTCCCTCCCTTTAAAAACCAATCCAAATAAGACCAACGACATGCCGGTTAAGGGGAAGCAAAAGCATCAGGAAATCGTGCCCAGGCAAACACCACTGGTCTGTAATTTCAATCTTGCTTCTTCACCAAGCCCAAGTCTAAAAAGGATGCAGTAACAATAACTATTTCTTCTCTCCCCGTAGAACAAACGCGTTAGAAAAGACCTGTGTTTAATTGCTGGACAGAATGAAGATCCTCGTTTCCTAAAAGAAATAACTGCCTCAAACAAAAATAAGGAAGCTTTTCTCCATTCCCATTGCCCGGGAATTTATTTTTTTTGCTTTGTGTGTGTGTGTGTGTGTGTGCGCGCGCGCACGCCTGCCTATCCTCTTACACTTGGCTGTGTTCGTGGGATTCTCCCAACCCAGACAGTTAAGTTGCTGGGAGCAAAATATGCTAATCGCCCTTACCTTGATTTGTTTGTTTTTAGAGAACTTAGCCTGTCGTTCGAATTCAGCTCGTTTGGTGGTTCGGTGGGCTGTGTGAACCCTGAAAACGGGTTAACTCGGTAATCAGGTTAAGCGTATTTCATGAATAGATAATATTTTATTCCTGCGGCGTGGCTGGCCCGACAGACGCTTGGGGATCTCGAGGGCTCAGGAGCTAGCCAGGGTGCTGAAGATCTTCTAATGCAGGTGGAGACTCAGAAACAAATAATTGTTCCATATAAGCTGATTTATTGCCCATGCCTATGCACAAGGATCTAGTCAACTCAAACCTGTGCACAAGAAACTTAACTCACATCTACATGTAAGAATCTAGTCACATCTATATGCAAGAACCTAGTCAACTCATGCCTCTGCACAATAATCTAGTCAACTCATGCCTGTACACAGGAATATAGTCAACTCACAGCTACATGCAAGAATCCAGTCAACTCATGATTATGCACAATAATCTAGTCAACTCATGGCTATGCACAAGAATCTAGTCAACTCATGCCTATACCACAAGAATCTAGTCAACTCATGCCTGTACACAGAAATATAGTCAACTCACAGCTACATGCAAGAATCCAGTCAACTCATGCCTATGCACAATAATCTAGTCAACTCGTGCCTGTACACAATAATCTAGTCAACTCATGCCTATACCACAATAATCTAGTCAACTCATGCCTGTACACAATAATCTAGTCAACTCATGCCTGTACACAAGAATCTAATCAACTCATGCCTGTACACAAGAATCTAGTCAACTCATGCCTGTACACAAGAATCTAATCAACTCATGCCTATTCCACAAGAATCTAGTCAACTCATGCCTGTACACAAGAATCTAGTCAACATATGTTCCTCTTGGCTTCTAGGTGCCCACTAAAAAAGGGTTTTTTGAAATGACCACCAGAGCATTAGTATTTCATATATTATTATTAACACACTAAGGAGTTTTACTACCCCTCCCCACCTGAAAAGAAATCTGAGGAGTTTCAGTTTCAGTTTCACAGCACCAAGCAGCTTTAGTACAGAACAGTTGAGCTAAGCCACACCCAAGCTCCTTGCTGTCTCCTTCTTGCTCACACAGCAAATATTGTTTCAGTTTCCAGACAGCCCCCTAAACTCTCTCACATCCTGACAGGACGCTAGCCAGATAAATACCAATGGGTGCTGGTAGGCAGAGGCAGGATTTTTCTTCCCTTATTTTCCTCCCCAAAAACTAAGCCCGATCACATAGTTTCGTAGCGAAGCACGGGTATCCAGCTAGTTAATTTATAAAACATTGCCACTGATTGAATCTTACCTTGTGGTTTTTGAATCAGTTACTGTTTCAACCTACCTCCTGGGCTTGTCAGAGAAATAAATATAGGAGACATCATATATGACACCATGGCAAAGTCCAACATTTCTGTGGCTACATTGACATAATTCCTTACCTTGGGAGGCAGTCATGTGTTGCATTAAAGAAAGGCAAGGTAGAAAGATATCTTCAGAGATTTTCAGTCATCCAGGTCATGGCTGTCCCAAAGACGCTTTTTCAAGAGGCAACTGGACTTTCTGGTTTTTCTTCCCTTCTCACCCAAGGAAGCTTCTTCAGATCATTCTTCGGAGCTGAAGAAGCTTCTTCGATGAGAAGCAAAATGTCTTCAGTGAAAAACAAGAACGTCCAGTTGCCTCTTGAAAAAGCACCTTTGGGGCACCTTCTCTTCACCACAGAGAAGATCTTGCTACTTCAAAGATAGGGGCCACATTTTAAAACTATTATTGTAAAGAGACAGCTGCCCTGCCTCCCCAGGCAAGCAATTATGTCAATTTTGCCATGGTATTATATAAGAAGCACAAGGTTGAGTTTTTTAAAATTAAGCTATTGTTCCATTTCTCTTTGAAATTTGGGCTAAGCCTAGCCCCAAACTGATTATGTTCCATTTTTCTTGGTCTTGTTTTCCCATTTCCAAGTTGATTGGAAATGGCTACTATGGAGGTGTGAAAGAGAAAAATGGGGGATTACTCTACAACATGCAGATATCAGGACATCAGTGCAATGGCCTGGAGCAACATGAGGTACTAAAACCACTCTATAAAGCCTTAGTAAGACCCCACCTAATGTACTGCATCCAGTTTTGGTCACCACGCTATAAAAAGATGTTTGAGACTCTAGAAAGAGTGCAGAGAAGAGCCACCAAGAGGATTAGGGGACTGGAGGCTAAAATATATGATGAACGGTTGCAGGAACTGGGCCTGGCTAGTCTAGGGAAGAGAAGGACCAGGGGAGACATGACAGCAGTCTTCCAATATTTGAGGGGCTGCACCCGAAGGCCAGACAAGGAATAATGGATGGAAACTGAACAAGGAGAGATTCAACCTGGAAATAAGGAGGAACTTTCTGACAGTGGGAACAATCAACCCATGGGACAGAAGTTGCCTTCAGAAATTGTGGGAGCTTCATCCCTGGAAGCTTTCAAGAAGAGACCGGGCTGCCATCTGTCAGAAATGGCGTAGGGCCTCCTGCTTGGGCGGGGGTTGGACTAGATGACCTACAAGGTCCCTTCCAACTCTGTTAATCTGTTTAGCGAATGTTTCCAGATCCAACGTCTTCAATTTCCACTCTTTAAATTCTCCAGGCAACTGTTGGATGAGCATGTTTTTCCCTCTGACATTCTTGCTGGCTGTTGTGTATTCCGTTTTAACGTCTGTTATAAATTCAAGTTAGCGACGGTGTATCAGATCGCAAGTTAGGCTAACAATGGTAATAAATAACGGGGAGCTACTTTAGCGGGCGAATGGAAGAATATGTAGAAACTTTCTAAAATGGCTAAGGCAAGGTCAAGAGCCACTTCATGGCATGGCTCCAAACTTCAGCTGTGAATAATAAAAAGGAAGAAAGAGAGAGAGAAGAAAGGAAGGAAAAACCCCACAAAGGAACCAGATAAATGCCAAGGCTGAGAAGAGATCTCCAGGTACAGGGGTGTGAGTTGTCGATGATCAAACAGTCTGGCGGGCTGTTGTAAGGAAGTGTCATGCCCTTGGTAGAGTCAGACTCTGAGGGAGAGGAGGAACAGCCGACAGGGAGTGGAGTTGTGGCTCCAGAGGTTGTGGACGAGGAGGCTGGGGAAGGACAGAGGCTGGCTGGGCAGTTAGAGGAAGAACCAGGCCCATCCCCTCTTCATCCTAGGACATGCAGGGAAGAACGGAGAAGGCAGCAATTTGACTTACGAGAGAGGAAGCGGCCATGATCCCCTCATTTGTTGCAGCTGGGAAGAATAGTATATAAGAGAAACGGTTACAACACAGCGTTGCCAGAAGTAAAACTATTTGGGGCTGAAGTTATCTTGGTTGGTGTCCTTCCAACAGACTGTGCCTTGTTATCTCCTTGAAGTTGGTAATTACTTATCCTTGTCCGTTGTGGAAATTTCGTCATTGTAGTTTGTTTTGGTTTTTTATTTCTATCTGCTCTTTACGTTCGGACTGTATTGCTTTCTTTTGAAGACTATTTTTGAGCATGTTTTATCTCCAACTGAGAATTATTGAACAGTGGGGCCAAGTTGGAGGCATTAAAGGACATTTATTTATGTTTTGGATGTTGTTACGTTTGTGTTACACTCCGGGTCATCGCAGGAAGTGCCAACACTTGGAATGGGCAAGAGGCTGTTGCGAGGCAGCGAAGAAGGATCTCAACACAAAGATGTCACATACAACACAATATGTAAACATACCCATCTCGATCCATTTCAGGATTTCCGGAAATCCAATGTTATCATCCTTGACTTACAACCATCATTGAGCCCAAAATTTCCCTGGCTAAGCGAGACCATGGTTAAGTGAGGCCTTTACTCTCTTCTCTTCTCTTCTCTTCTCTTCTCTTCTCTTCTCTTCACTTCACTTCTCTTCTCTTCTCTTCTCTTCTCTTCTCTTCTCTTCTCTTCTCTTCTCCTCTCCTCTCTTCTCCCCTTCCTTTCTTTCCCTCCCCACCTCTCCTCTTCTCTTCTTCTCTCCTCTCCTCCTCCCCATCTCTTCTCTTCCTTTCTTCTCTCCTTTCCTCTCCCCTTCCTTCCCTTCCCTTTCCCTTCCCTTCCTTCCCTTCCCCATCTCTTCTCTTCTCTTCCCTTCCCTCCTCTCCTCTCCTCTTTCCTTTTCTCCTGTTCTCCAGCTGAAGATGCTGGTTTTTTTTCCTCAGCTCAAAACTGATCCTTTTCAGAGAGGCTTCATGAATCAAATTGGGACCCCATTCTGTTTGGAAGGAAAGGGGGTTGAAGTTAGGGAATTAACTTCGAAACAAAACAAAACAGCGAATCCTAAATATGGAGGGAGAATTTTTGCCTTGCAGGAACCCAATTTCTTGCCTTCCTCCAGCCCAAAATAATGTCCCCGATAATCCTGCAATCCAACTAGCAGGAGTTTCCACGAAATTCAGAAATCACTTTCTTCTTTTTTCTCTCCATTTAGTTGCAGAATGTTGAGATCAGCCTGAGGAGACCCCTGCCCTAAACCCATTCCTTTTTTCTTTTTTTTTTGGCAAGAGAAAATAGGGAGGAAGAAAAGCAACCTCAAGTGTTTTTTTTTTTTTAATCCAAGGCAAACCAAGGAACACAGGCCTATGATCCTTTTTTTAGTATCATTCTGTCTTTGTTTCATTCTCGTTTTTGTTGGGAAGATGAACTTGATGAGTTAATTAAGCCGTGCCCTGTAAAAACCAGTTTATTTGCATAGCAAACTCCTGGGCCAGCCCGTACAACCGAGCAAACGAACACAGCCAGACAATTCCAGGAGAAATTACAACCTCATTAATATGCTAATCTGGTTGCATGGCTGGAACCAGTTTGGGCTTTCTGGCGCTTCCTTGGGGGTGGGGGGTGGGTGGGCTCAGTTGCCTAGCAACCCTTTTCTCCAGGTAACCCTTCTCTACTCTGCCCTTGATATTCCCCAAAGGACTGAGATGTGGGAAAGAGGTAAGCGGGATGGAGAAAGAGGGGGGAAGAGAAAGAGAGAGAGAGAGAGAAAGGAAGATGAAAGAGGGAAAGAGACAGAAGCAAAAAAGGTGATAGAGAAAAAGAAAGAAGGGAGAAAGAGGAAGGAAGGAATGAGAAAGAAAGAAGAAAGAAGAGAAAGAAGGAAAAGAGGCAAAAAGAAAGAAAAGTCAAAAGGAGGGAGGGAGGGAGAATGGATGCATAGAGGGAAGTAAAGAAGAAAGAAAAGAAGGAAAAAGAAAAGGAATGAAGAATGGATGGATAGAGGAGCAGGGAGGGAGGGAGGAAGGAAGGAAAAAAGGTAAGAAAAAAGGAGGAAAGAAAGGGAGGGAGGGAGGGAGAAAGGAAGGAAGGAAAGAAGAAAGGAAGGGACTTGAGATATTCAGTCCTCCAAAAATGAAGATTAAGATGAGACAAAGTCACTTTCAGTCTGATAGGTGGCTCTATAAATTTGATTAATAAATAAATAAATGACATTTCTGTCATTGGGTATTTATTAATTGTTTAACTGGTTTTCTTAAACCCGGCAGAAAATTAGGCTACCTGATCCTCTGGAGCATTTTAATTCTATACTTCTATGACTCTATGAACTTTCACTATGTCCCCAGAAATGGATATGCAGAGGTTGGCTTCAGCCACCAATGTCAATCATAATATTAGATAGTCCACTTCTCACTAGTAACCTGTCCACCCCACTCCTAACCAATGCAGAATTTCCTTCATCCTCAGAGTGTGCAATCGAGTGGTTAGAAATACACAACAGTTTCTTTACTTTGATTGAGTAAATGTTGGTTGATACGGGAAACATTTCTGGGAATGTATCTCCTCCAAGGTGGAGAAAACTCCATCGTCTGGTAGACCTTTTTCCAAATCTGATTCAAGATCCCTCTCTCTTACTTACATCAGGGGTGCCCAACCTGGGCAACTTTAAGACTTGTGGACTTCAACTGCCAGAATTCCCCAGCCAGTGGATAATAAAAGGAAGAGAGAAAGCAGAATCTTTTGATGATATTCCATGAGGGGAAGAGGGAAGGGACTCTTGAATGAATAGATATAACCCATCCACAGTACTATATAAATATTGGCTTTCTATGACTTTATCTGCAAACGCTTCCCAGCTGTTTGCATCTGCTGTCACCGTTGGAAGCCTGGCTGATGTGCTTCAGCAACATCTGGTGGGTTGAAGATAGCCAAGCTTTGTTCAAGTCATTTTGTGACCTAGTAACTGTATGCAAAGCTTGCAGGTAAATTAACACAAAGACAGAATTGGATATTTGAAGAATTGTTGAAGTGAACTGTTCCAATATTTGAGGGGCTCCTACTAAGATGTGTGTGTGTGTGTGTGTTTTCCAAAGCCCCAACAGTCTAAGACAAGAAAAGATGGATGGAAACTAATCAAGGAGAGAAGCAACCTAGAACTAAGGAGAAATTTCCTAACAGTGAAGAGCGATTGACCAATGGAATTAACTGGTCTTCAGAAGTTGGTGCTGCAGAGGGCTATCAAAAACAAGCTCAAAACAGAAAAGGAGAAAGGTTTCCCCTTTTGCATTTGAGCATGCAAGAAGGGACAGGAAAAGAGAAAGGGAAAGAGGAAAGACAAAGAAAAAGGAAGGGAAGATGGGAAGAGAGTTAGGAAGGAAGGAAGGAAGGAAGGAAGGAAGAAGGAAAGAGGGGAAGGAAGAAGAAAGGAGAAGGAAGAGGGAAGGAAAAAGAAGAAAAGGAGGGAAGGAAGGAAGGAGATTGCAATGAGAGGGAGGGAGGGAGGGTCTCAGGGAAGCCCTGCCTTAGCAATTGGTCACCACATGTGCCCCCAACATGAATCCCATGTCACGGCCACCACAGGCCCTCCGAGGTCAAACCCAACCCTGAGGTGGCCCTCAATAAAATCAAGTTTGACACCCCCGTTTGAAGGGATGTTCCTCCAGTTCCTGAACCCGAAGCCACCCTTGTCTGTCAAAATATCTGACATCTCATACAAGGCGTTGGGGTTTGGGCAGTGGTGGGATTCAGCCGGTTCACACCGGTTCAACAGAACCGGTTGTTAAGTTTCTGGGAGGTTTGGCGAACTGGTTGTTGGAAGAAATCATCAGGGCAGAGAACTGGTGGTTAAATGATTTGAATCCCACCACTGGGTGGGTGGGAGGTGGGGGGTGTCTCTAAATCAGTTCTGCTTCCCAGCCCTCTCCTTTTGCTATGGGGATCCATGCTCTCTGCTTCGTGACACCGGTGAAGTTATTAGGCCTCATTATGGATTGGAGTTTAATCTGCTGCAAATAGCACAGCCATTAGAGTATCATAAGAAGCAATTATCCCATCTTTCCCCCCTCCCCCCCCCCTCTTCTCTGCCCTTCCCCCACCGAGTTTTCATGTAGAGAACTGGAATTGCTTGGAAATGCAAAGGAATCCAGCTCCTTCGGCCCTAATCTCGTAAAACACTTCTTGGAGAAGTTGATCCTTGCTGGATGTTTGTGGTTTTGTCTTCAAATATTGGATTTCTCCCACCTGTCTCCGCTGCAAAATAATCCCGAGGAATTCCCCCCTTCCTGACCAGAGGTGGCATTCAGCCGGTTCTGACCGGTTCTGGAGACCCGGTAGTGGAAATTTTGAGTAGTTCGGAGAACCAGCAAATCCCACCTCTGACTGGCCCTGCCAACCCCATCTATTCTCCGCCTCCTGAGTCCCAGCTGATCGGCTGGGTTCTTCTTTGGTTGCCCTCCACAGAAGAACGGAGCTGGAAAGCAGGTTAGTGGGGTGGGGAGGGAATGGGGATTTTGCAGTATCTTTCCCCTGCCATGCCCACCAAGCCACACCCACCAAGCCACGCCCACCAGGCCATGCCATACCCACCAAGACACCAAGCCACATTCACAGAACACCGTGCCCATCAAGCCACGCCCACAGCTGATCGGCTGGGTCTTCTTTGGTTGCCCTGCCCAGGAGAACGGAGCTGGAAAGCGGGTTAGTGGGGCGGGGAGGGAATGGGGATTTTGCAGTATGTCCTTCCCCTGCCACGCCCACCAAGCCATGCCACGCCCACCAAGCCACACCTATAGAACTGGTAGTAAAAATTTTTTTTGAATCCCACCGCTGCTCCTGTCCCAAATTAAAATGGAGACAAAATGGAAGAAGCCACCTGGTTTTTTTAGCCTTGGCAGAAGGAGGGGAACTTTGGAATGTGAGATCCCAATGTATCTCCCATTCTTCCGTTGTTGTTGTTGTTGTTGTTGTTGTTGAGTCGCTAAGTTGTGTCTGAGTCTTCCCAACCCCATGGACCTTCCTGACTCCCCAGCCTGCCACCCCTGCAGTTGAGGGAGATGATCAGGCTAAGCTCAAATAATCTTCCCTAGGTACTTAGACTCCGAAGGTGGGAAACAGATGCGCTTTCAGATTTCCAAGAATCGGTTGGTGTAAAACTTGCCAATAAAATTAGAGATAAACTTCAATAAATAAAAAAACAAAAAATAAAATAAAATAAAGTAATAAATAACAAATAACAAATATAAAATAAAATAAAAGATGTAAACTTTAATAAATAAAATATAATTATAAAATAAAATAAACAATATAAATATATAATAAACAATATTAACGTGTAAAATAAATGCATATAAAAATAAATAAAATATAAATAAATAAAATATAAATATATAATAAACAATATAAATATACAATAAACAATATTAATGTGTAAAATAAATACATATAAAAATACATAAATAAAATAATAATATAAAATAAATACAAAATAAGCAATATAAATATATCATAAACAATATTAATATAAAAGTAAATGAAATTAGATGCAAACTTGCAAAACGACGTTAGATGCAAACTTGCAAATGAAATTAGGCCTAGTTCTACTGGGCGTATTTTTCATCTGGACTTCCTCGCAAGGCTGGCACTAGCCTCTCTCTATTCCTACAGTAGTTCTTCCCCTGCTGGAACACCAGATTCTCTTTTATAGCATGGAATGGAAAGGAGAAGAAAAAAAGAATAGGATTTTTCTGCCTGGCTCCAGTTTTGTATCTTCCTAAACAACCGGACTGGCATGGTTGGAAACTCACTGTGTGTGTGTGTGTGATTTTGAAGTGATTCCACTCAGAAAGACAGCCAAGGGGTTCTGTATGGGAGCCAGGAATTCCCGTGTGGGTAGAAGGCGGAGGGACGGAGGGAGAAGAAATCAGAAGGAATATTAAAAAGAAGGGGAAGCTTAGTAATTACTGAGTAAGAGGCGGCCCTACGTGCTAATGGAAGAGCCCGACCGAGGTGAGGCAGTTGTGCAGAACTGCAAAATTCACTGAGCGTGCGAAAAAGGGCAGGGGGCTCTGCGCCTGGGTTACCCTGAAATGCTGGTTTCACAAACAAGAAGAAAATTGGATGCAAACATCTAATTAACCTTCTCACTTATTTTCATATGGATGCCAAGAGGCAGCAGGAGCAGCAGCAACAACGGCGGAATCATACACAAGGATTTGCCACAGGGAGTAGCATCAGCTGGTGCTGGGAAGAAGATATATATGTATACATATACATACAGTAGATAGAGATAGATAGATAGATAGATAGATGATAGATAGATAGATAGATAGATAGATAGATAGATAGATAGATAGATAGATAGATAGATAGATAGATAGGATGGATGATAGATACATAGGTAGGTAGGTAGGTAGGTAGGTAGATGATAGATAGATAGATAGAGAGAGAGAGAGAGAGAGAGAGAGAGAGATACAATGTAGATAGATGATAGCGAGAGGAAGAGATAGATAATAGATAGATAGATAGATAGATAGATAGATAGATAGATAGATAGATAGATGATAGATAAATAGGTAGGTAGGTAGGTAGATGATAGATAGATAGATAGATAGATAGATAGATAGATAGATAGATAGATAGATAGATAAAGAGAGATATATACAATGTAGATAGATGATAGCGAGAGAAAGAGATAGATAGATAGATAGATAGATAGATAGATAGATAGATAGATAGA
>NW_020717187.1:103228-114170 GCF_900518725.1 Notechis scutatus | reverse complement strand
AAAGAAAGAGGGAGGGAGGGAGGGAGAGACCGAAGCAAAGTCAAGGACAACCTGCCATCCGAACCAGTCTGCTATCAACAAAGGACGCTGGGATTTGTAGTTCCACGACTCCTGGAGGAACACAGACTTCTCCTACCACCCTTATGCCAGTCTCAGCTTCCATCCTTCCTTTACCTGAATTTTGGGCGTGATACTACCCCGCAGAGGGATCAAGGTTACAGCAAGATAATAATAATGCATTTTTTTTTTTTTTTTGGTTTTGTTTAATTCAGTAGGTCCACAGGCAGGAGCTCTTCCACCCTAACTTTACCCAGTGGTGGGATTCAAACTTTTTTTACTACCAGTTCTGGCTTGGTGGGCATGGCAGGGGAAGGACATACTGCAAAATCCCCATTCCCTCCCTACTAACCCCACTAACCTGCTTTCCAGCTCCGTTCTCCTGGGCAGGGCAACCAAAGAAGAACCCAGCCGATCAGCTGGGACTCAATAGGAGGCGGAGAATAGATGGGGTTGGCGGGGCCAGTCAAGAGGTGGGATTGGCCGGTTCTCCAAACCACTCAAAATTCCCGCTACTGGTTCTCCAGAACTGGTCCGAACTGGCTGAATACCCACCTCTGGTTCCGCCACGTCCTGCCAGGTTTTTTCTCCAAAGCTTCCTAGGGTAAAATAGCCTCGTTTCAGCCCCTTTTAATCTCACCATTTGTTTCGGTTGTTTATCTCCCTTGGAAAATATACATAAAAACGAAGAAGAACCAGTAGCTGAGAAAGTGACCTTACCTGCCCTGACTAAATTAATGTGCTATCTGTGAAGATAATTCCAAAAGGCAGAAGATGATAATGATAGGAAGACGGGAAGATTCAATAGGTGGGGGAGAAACGGAGGGAGGAGTTTAAAAACCGGGAGGCTAATTTCTGGTTCCTTATCTAACCTTCTGCAGGTCTCTTGGTTTAGAAGGACAAGGCAGCAAAACAAACAGGGCCCTTCAGAGAGGAGAAATAATTGGTATAAAGGACCCCTTTCGCAGAATTGTGAAGCTGGAAGGGACCTTGGAGATCTTCTAGTCCATCCCTGTTCAAATAAAAAAAAGATGTTGAGACTCTAGAAAGAGTGCAGAGAACAGCAACGAAGATGAACAGGGGACTGGAAGCTAAAACATAGGAAGAAGGGTTGCAGGAACTGGGTATGTCTAGTTTGATGAGAAGAAGGATTTGGGGGGACATAATAGCAATCTTCCATTATCTGAGGGGCTGCCCCAAAGAAGAGGGAGTCAAGCTATTCTCCAAAGCACCTGAAGGCAGGACAAGAAGCAATAAGGATGGAAACTAATCAAGAGGAGAAGCAACCTAGAACTCAGGAGAAATTTCCTGACAGTGAGAACAATCAACCAGTGGAACAATTTGCCTCCAGAAGTTGTAGGTGCTCCAACAAAGGAAGATTTTAAGAAGAGATTGGATAACCATTTGTCTGAAGTGGTGTAGGGTTTCCTGCCTAAGCAGGGGGTTGGACTAGAAGACCTCCAAGGTCCCTTCCAACTCTTCTCTTCTTTTCTATAGAAGAGAAGAAAATGAATAGAATAGGAGGAAATGAATAGAATAGAATGAATAGAATAGAAAATAGAAAATGAATAGGAGAAAATGAATAGAATAGAAAATGAATAGAATAGAATATAGAAATAGAATAGAATAAAGACTTTATTGTCCCTTTAAATGTACACTAACCAGCTTACATTAAAATAAAAATGAAGATATCACATGTCTGTACTTAGTGAAGGCTCAAACTCTTCTGTGTAAGAGACAAAACATGAAAGGGAAGAGAAAAGGGGACTGGGGGAGGAAAAAAAGAGAGAGAGAGAGAGAGAGAGAGAGAGAAAGAAGGAGAGAAGAAGAGGCCCCATCAATTAAGATGAACTTCCTAAAAGAGAGAAAAAAAGCACTGGCTGCCTTGATTTAATCCACGCTGACCTCTGACCGTCGCTATAATCCCAGCTTCCTTTTTTTGTCCCAGCCCTTCCCTTCAAGTCCTCATCCCACAATTGCACACCTCTGAAAAAGAACCCATTGTGGGTGGGGGGGGGGGACACGACACCCACCTATGCAGGGGGAAATGTGGAGGGGGAGGAGGGGGAGAAAGAGAGAAAGACAGGGGTGAAGAGGCACCGTCATGGGGCTGGAAGGAGAAATAAAAGGAAGGAAATTCCAACCACTTTTCCAGACTCCCAGGCTGGCCTCCGTGTGTTCGGTTCAAAGGGGGCTCGGCAGTGCCCTCCCTCCCTCTTTCCCTCCCCAACACACACACACACACACACACACACACACAGAAGCACCCCCTCCCTGCCTGCTAGCTTCTCCCTTCTCCCAGCCGGTACAAAGCAGTATTCTGGATTATCTCTATTTCCATATGGGGAATTGTGTAAGCCAGTTCAATGCATGGCCGATCATTTTGTTCACAAGTTTTGTGGCAGGAAGGAACAAAATCCATAGGGAAATTAACCATTCATCCCTCTGTACCTTGCGAGCGCGTGCACAGATCCGTAAACACAAGAGGGTTTTTTTTTTTAAATGGAGGGAGGGAAAGGAGGGGAAAAATCACAGGAAATAAATAAAATAACCTGTCTTTGCTTTCCCACCCTGCAGCTCTTGGGTTGTTGAGATTGGCACAAATGCCCACAACTGTAGCATCGAGGGTTGCTTTTGCGTTGATTAAAACTTGGTTCCTGGTTATGGCTTTGACTCCACCGTTGGTCCAATATCTCCATTTCTCCCTTCTGCAGGTCTTTACCTGGAAGAGGGAAGGGAGGAACAACCAATGGTTGAAATGCAAATTTTTCCATGTTGCAAAATTTGCTCGGTTCCATTTTTCTCGCCCCCCCTAGCTTTTAAAATCCCCACCAGAAAAGCAGCAGGGGGAATTCTGGAAGTTGAAGTCCATCCCTTTTCAAGGTCGAGAAATTAGAAAAATTGAAATCCGGTGAAACATTTAACAGATTAACAGAGTTGGAAGGGACCTTGTAGGATATCTAGTCCAACCCCAGGCCCAAGTAGTCCAGTCTCTTCTTGAAAGCTTCCAGGGATGAAGCTCCCACAACTTCCGAAGGCAACTTCTGTTCCATGGGTTGATTGTTCTCACTGTCAGAAAATTCCTCCTTATTTCTAAGTTGAATCTCTCCTTGGTCAGTTTCCATCCATTATTCCTTCTCTGGCCTTGGAAAATAGCTTGACCCCTTCCTCCTCTCTGTGGCAGCCCCTCAACTATTGGAAGACTGCTCTCCTGTCTCCCCTGGTCCTTCTCTTCACTTAGACTAGCCAGGTCCAGTTCCTGCAACTGTTCATCATATGTTTTAGTCTCCAGGCCTTTGATCATCTTAGACAGATTCAGATTAACAGAGTTGGAAGGGACCTTGTAGGTCATCTAGTCCAACCCCCCGCCCAAGCAGGAGACCCTACATCATTTCTGACAGATGGCAGCCCAGTCTCTTCTTGAAAACCTCCAGGGATGAAACTCCCACAACTTCCAAAGGCAACTTGGGTTGATGGCTCTCCCGGTTAGACAATTCCTCCTTATTTCCAGGTTGAATCTCTCCTTGGTCAGTTCCCACCCATTGTTCCTTGTCTGGCCTTCAGGTGCCTTGGAGAATGTAGTCTATTCTTTCTTAAACCAAGAGCTTTTATAATGTGAATTGCCAACCTCCGACTGCAACGGGATCCTTGCCCGCTCCTCAAATCACCAAAACAGCTTGACTTGGTTCAAGAAATCTTATACATCGTACACACTGAAAAGTAAATTCTACTTTTCTTTCTGCATTCTACCTTTGCTCTGCCTTGGGTCTCCTCTTCCCTTCCAAACGCCATCCACCCCTTCCTTGACTTTGCAAATATTCTTGCAACAATTGGAAAACTTAGCTGCCGATTCGTTGTATTCCACCAAGGGGTAAATATACTATCCATCCACCCATCTGTGTGTCCATCCTGAGAGAACACAGGTCGCCACAATGGAGCCTGACATTTCCGTTGCTAAGCGAGACAATTGTTACGTGAGTTTTGCCCCATTTTACGACCTTCTTTGCCACCGTTGTTAAGTGAATCACTGCAGTTGTTAAGTCAGCCACACGGTTGTTAAGCAAATCGGGGGTCAACTCATAAAACATTCCTATGCCAGTTTTAGTAGTTGCCCTAAAAAAGGGAGGTGAGGAGGAAGGAAATCTGGAAGAGCAGTGCAGCAGTTTGGAAGCGAAACTACATTCCGACTCTTTATCGTTAACAGATTGTAACTAAACTACCAGAGTTTTTGCCCATGAAAATGTTTAATTGGAGAACGTGATTGATGACACCCAGCCTGTGAACGGGCTTAATTGGAGAATCTGGTTTATGACACACCTGGGGGCAGGGGGAAACAGGTCACAGGGGACTGTAAATGACGTAGGCCAGAGTTGGCTTCATACAGGGCAGTGCCAGTAAGTCGCCTCTAATAAATCCTTTGAAGCTTTTTGAAGTTTGGCTCGAGAATCATGATTTAATTAAGGCGATGGCTGGAATCCAGACATCAGGTTTCCTCACTGACTTGGCTTGTCAGAAGGTTGCAAAAGGGGAATCACATGACTCCCTGGAATGCTGAAACCATCATAAATATGAATCAGTGGGCAAGCATCCGAATTTTGATCACGTGACTGTGATGCAATGGTCGTAAGCGTGCATAATGGCCTGCAACGGTCGCAAGTGTGAAAAAATGTCCATAAGTCCCTTTCTTTAGTGCCGTTGTAAATTTGAACAGTCACTAAATGGACTGTGGTAAGTCAAGGACGATCTGTGTCTCACGCAAAGGTGCCACGTTAAAGGCAATTCAATTTGTCTTCCTCTCTGAACTCAACTCTCAAAATCAAGTCCCTGAATTAACTTGATGCAAGCATTGAACTGGGCACTTTGGAATCAATTCTGAGCGGATTCACTCAGAAAATGCGGATTGAATCGGATGGACTCAATTCATTAAATTGAATCAAAGTGAATCAATGGCTCGAGTCAGATGGTACGTCTTATGTGTGCTTCTACCTATCTACCTATTGATATACCTACTACTAAATCTGGCTTTCCTCCAGATCAGGCTGACCATGGAAATTAAATGGATTCAACAGGACAACCTGATCATTCTAATCAGTTCAGTTTGACTTGCTGAATCAAATAAATTATTCTGATAAGCAGACGGCTAATTGAAGTAAAATCAGAGTTGGAGCTTAAGGGATTTGCGTACCTTTATTATCCTTCCTTCCTCCCTCCTTCCCTCTTTTCATTTTTCCCCCTTCCTTCCCCTTCCTTCCTCCCTCTCCTTCCTTCCTTGCTCCTCCCTCCCATTTTACTTCCCTCCCTTCCACTTCCTCCCTTTCCTTCCTTCCTTCCCTTTCTCCCTCCCTCATTTTTTTCCTTCTTCTTTCCATTTCACCGAATTGCCTATATTAGGGCTTTCTAGGAGATTGAGCCTTAGCGGACACAAATGACCACCCCACATTTCAAAAGACATCCTACATCCATAGCCGGAGCTTCGCTCTCTGCTTCTTGAGCTCCAAAATGTATCTTTGTTCATGAGTTAACCACAGCAAGAAACCCAGTTCACTCTCTCTCTCTTTTATCAGCAGATGGGGACAGTAGGAGGTGGCGGGGTGGTAATTCAGTTGCACATCTACTCCACTTGGTGAATGTTTCAGCAAAGGAAAATTGGACATGTGTGGTTGCCTATCTATCTATCTATCTATCTATCTATCTATCTATCTATCTATCTATCTATCTATCTATCTATCTATCTATCTATCTATCTATCTATCTCTGTTTCCTCTCTGTGTCTCTCTCTCTTCATCTCTCTCTCTCTTTCTGTCTCTTTTTCTCTGTGTGTCTCTTTCTCTCTGCCTCCATCTCTCTCTCTCTGTGTGTCTCTTTCTCTCTCTCTCTCTCTCTCTGTCTCTCTCTGTTTCTCTCTCTCCATCTCTCTGTCTCTCTCTGTGTGTCCCTCTTTCTCTCTGTCTCCATCTCTCTCTGTCTCTCTGTCTTTCTCTCTCTCTCTCTCTCTGTGTCTGTCTGTCTCTCTCTCTGTCTGTGTGTGTGTGTGCGGTGATAGGACTCCGTGATAGATCTGCCTCAGACAGACTCCATAATAGCTCTTAGACAGTCTATTAGGTGATGATTGTCTGCCAGGCAGCGCAGCCGAATGCGGTATGCTTCCAGCGATAATGGCGAGAAAACAAAGATGGCAGCTGCTTTTGTGAAGGAACAGATTTGTGGTCAATCGAGATAAAATAAAGAGGAGGAAGAAGAAAGGAGACTTGGGGAGAGGGGGGAGGAAGGAAAGAAGGTGGGGAGGGACCTTAGCGGTGTGTGCGTGTGTAGGTGTGGGAACTCGGGAGGGAGAGAAAGAAAGGGAAACACCAACGGGTTGTGTGTGTGTGTGTGTGTTTCTGTGGGGCTGTCAGTGGATGGGGGAGCATTTTTGAACGGGGAGAAAAGGGGGAGAAAACAAGAATGGCGGAAAGGAGAGTGACAAGGCTTTGGGGCAGAAGGGAGAGAAATAAAGAGAACCGTTCCAGGCTTTGCGATATCTTTTGCTAGATAAGCCTTAACAACACGGAGGCTATCAGGCCGCCGGTGGTGGGGATTGTGCCCGGATTTGTATCTTCGCCTGTATCTCCACTTGCGTGTCTGTGCCTTTGTCCGTCCCTGGTGTGTACGTGTGTCACAACCAGACACAATGCACGATTTGCTGGCGGGAGCGTGGCAAGGTTTTAATTTCCCACTCTTGGGAAAGGGCTACAAGAGTCCCCGATGCATCTCAAGATAGTCCTTGTCTTACAACAGTTCGTTTTCGTGACCAAAGTGGCAATGGCTCTGAAAAAAAAAGGGGGGAGGATTTTACGACCGTTTTTCACACAACCAAGGAACCTCTGTGGCACAGTGGTTAGAGTGCAGTATTGCAAGCTGCTTCTGCAGCCAGCTGCCTACAATTTGGCAGTTCAAATCCCACCAAGGCTCAAAGTTGACTCAGCCTTCCATCCTTCTGAGGTGGGTAAAATGAGGACCCAAAATTGTTGGGGGCAAGAGGCTGACTCTGTAAACCTCTTAGAGAGGGGCTGTGAAACACTGTGAAGTGGTATATAAGTCTAAGGGCTGTTGCCGTTCCCCCATGTCGTGGCATCGAACGTCAGGCGCTGGGCAACGGACTCATACTTACAACTGTGGCTGTGTCCCGGGAGGGTTCCACGATCCCCTTTTGCGACCTTCCAACAAGCCAGATTCACTGAACGACCGTGTGGCTAGGGATTCCCTTAACCACCGAGGCAAGAAATATTATTAAAAGGGGGGGGCAAACTCACTCAACAAACGCCTCGCTTAACGACAGAAACTTTGGGCCCAATTGAGATCGCAAGTCGAGGACTACTTGTTCTGAAAGGACACAAAACAGACATCTGGAACAAGAACGGCAACGCTACCAAACTCACACACCCCACAAGGGTCTCCTCTTAGATTTGGTAAGAACCAACTTCGAAGGTTTGGTTTGAATAAAGTCCCCTTCCATCTTTCGGGATTGAAATTTCACGATGGAGTTTCAAATGAGGTAAAGCTAAAGGTTCCCCTCGCACCTACGTACTAATCATTTCCGGCTCTAGGAGGCGGTGCTCATCTCCGTTACAAAAGCCAAAGATCCAAGGAACGGGAGCTCACTCCGTTACGCAGCGCTAGGGATTCGAACTGCCGAACTGCTGACCTTTCTGATCGACAAGCTCAGCGTCTTAGCCACTGAGCCACTGCATCCCCAGGGAGTTTCAAGTAGGCCTATGCAAAAAGAGAGAGAGAGAGAAAGAGAGAGAACAAAAATAATTAAAAAAGGAACGAGCCCAATGCAAAGATCCTACACCGTGAATAAAAACGTCGAAGAACATTTGAATCTGGCTACGAAGACGCCACCGTCGGGGCCACAGACTCGTCCTGCCTAGCCATCTTTTGACGGAAACTGGTGTGTTGCCTTTGTTCTCCTTCTGCATGTATGGTAACGTCCCAAGAGGGAACCTGCTGCATGTTGGTTTGATCCCACCCTATTTAGATAACCTTCTGGTGTTGATCTATAGACAGAAGAATCTCTCCCTGCGGGAGAATCCCAGAAGTGCTCAACCAAGCCAGGCTAATCTTCTTATCAGTGTAGGCCTCAGCCACAAGGCCTGGTTATCTCTCCAGATAAAAGGAAAAGGGCTGGGGATGCAGCGGCACCTCTCCTGCCAGAGGGACACTTCCCCTTTTTAATCCCGCAAGCCTGCTTCGGCTTTTTATCCCTGCGTTAACCAGGAGAGAGAGAGAGGGAGGGTGTGGGGAGGTAGGCGTCTTTAATGAGCGAAGACGCTTGCAAAGTCCATTCATGGGATCAGAAAGCCAGGGGAGCAACAATAACACACACACACACACACACAAAGAAAAGGAGGGAGGAAGGAAGGAAGGAAGGAAGGAAGGAAAGAAGGACAGTTGAAAGGGAAGGAAGGACAGTTGAAAGGGAAGGAAAGAAGGGAGGGAGGAAAGGAAGGAAAGAAAGGACAGTTGAAAGGGAAGGAAGGAAAGAAGGAAGGAAAGAAGGACAGTTGAAATGGAAGGAAAGAAGGGAGGGATGGAAGGAAGGTGAAAGGGAGGGAGGAGGGAAGGAAGAAAATTGGAAATATTATTTCAAGATAATATGTCTCTTAAGTTCTCTGTTGTGTAGACCACAATTGTATCTGGTGATTCATAAACTACAACTAGTCCATTATTCTTGGAGATCACAAACGAGGATTGGACCTGAGATTTTTCTGGTTGCAAAACAGTAAGGCCTACTAAAATTACTATTGTCTAATAATAGCAGTAAGTGTGTCTTGCCCTGAGCGAGAATAGCGCTGGTGGACCAGAGGAGGACCTGGACAGGATGATGCTGTTGATGCTATTACTTTTCGTAGGGTAGTGTAAAGTGAGCATGTCACAGCTCCATATGTGCCAGACTTCATTTCTCGGAGGAATTTCTCACCGCAACGGTGACACCGCTAGTCTTGGAGAGCCCCCGTGATGGCTGCTGTGACTTTCCAAAAAGAAGAAGTTGTTTCAATGATGTTTTGTTGCTTAGGAGAGAAACGGGGAGTTAGGTCCTCTTTGTGGCTTAGATGCCCAATCTTGAGACACTTCAAAAGGATGCTTGAACTTTTGTTAAAGCAAAATGCTTCCTTGAAACTTCCAGTGTGGAGGAGGAGGAGGAGAAGGAGGAGGAGGAGGAGGAGAAATAATAATACTAATGCTAAAATAATTAGCATGATTTTGCTATTCTAATCATTTTACTTTGGAATTCTCAATTGTTTATCTTATTCCTAAATTTTCTCTCCCCTCCATCTCCTTCCTTCCCTCTCACTGTCCTTCCTCCCTTATTTCTTTCCTTCCCTTTCACTTTCCTCCCTTCTTCCTTCCCTTTCATTGTCCTTCTTTCTTCCTCTTTTCCTTCCTTCCTTCCTTCCCTGCTTAGAGACCCTGTAAAAGCACCATGAAGCGGTATATAAATCTAAGTACTATTGCTGTTACTATTGTACACGCACTCAAAGCCACAGATTCATACATGTTATACCAGAAGCACTGGTGTAAGAAAAAATTGAGATGGATACGGTTTAAACATGAAGTCAATAAAGGGGAACACAAGCTAGAATATAGTCCTACTGAGGTTGAAGTCTTGGGCTGTAACTAGACAGTTCCATTTCTTTATTTTGCCGACATCTTTCCAGGAATGTATCTAAGTGATTCTCCAGGAGCTGATCATAAATGGAAAATACATTTTAAAAATAGTGGATCGTAAAATGGACTGCATCTACTGGGATCCACACGACACTACCCACATAAGTAGCAAAGTTACAGAGGATTTTTATCAATTGCCACAATGAAAGCCTATGTAAGAGTTATAAACTCCATCAGCCTTCTGTTCAATTCAGACATATTACTCTAAAGTGGGGAAATGTAGAATGAGAAAGCACTTACATGAATGTACTTAAACTTTTATCTCATTCTTTGCACTGCGGAGTACAAAACACTTAGCCGATCTGGTAGAAACCTAATCGATGCATTCAGAAAAGAAAAAAAAAGGAAGCTTGGTTAGTATTAACCTCACTTGAGGTTTTAAAGCAAGCACGGAATTCGTTTATGATTCAACATAGGATGCAGTTCCAGAAAACGAGTTAACTCAGTAAGCAGATTTATTGTGCTCTGTGAACGAATCTTATATCTCATGCTGGCTGGGGAGTTCTGGCAGTTGAAGTCCACACGAGGTTGAGAAACTCTGCTTTGGTCCAGGGGGGATCCCCAAACTCGAGAACTTTTAAGGCTTGTGGACTTCAACTCCCAGAATTGCCCAGCCAGCATGGGGCTGAGGAATTCTGAGAGTTGAAGTCTGCAAGTCTTCAAGTTGCCAAATTTGGAGAGTGCTGTTTTAGATATAACTCATTCCTGAGTGCAGTCCAAGCATGGGAGAAGGACCCTGGACAGCTCCTGCTGGAGTCAGATCTCTTCAAGACTTGGAACTGATAAGGAAGAGATTGAAGTGGTGGAAAATTACACTTTAGGACCAAATATTTCCTTCCTTCCCTCCTTCCCTTCCTTCTTCTCACCTTTCTTCCTCCCTCCCTGCCCCTTCTCTTCTCTTCTTTCTTTTTCTTTCTTTCCTCCATCCCTCCTTTCCTTCCTTCCTTCTTCTCACCTTTCTTCCTCCCTCCCTGCCCCTTCTCTTCTCTTCTTTTTCTTTCTTTCCTCCATCCCTCTTTTCCTTCCTTCCTTCTTCTCACCTTTCTTCCTCCTTCCCTTCTTCTCACCTTTCTTCCTCCTTCCCTTCTTCTCACCTTTCTTCCTCCTCCCTGCCCCTTCTCTTTTTTTTTCTTTCTTTCTTTCTTTCTTTCTTTCTTTCTTTCTTTCTTTCTTT
>NW_020717187.1:90010-103218 GCF_900518725.1 Notechis scutatus | reverse complement strand
TTTCTTTCTTTCTTTCTTTCTTTCTTTCTTTCTTTCTTTCTTTCTTTCTTTCTTTCTTTCTTTCCTCCCTCCCTCCCTCCTTTCCTTCCTTTCTTCTTCTCACCGTTCTTTCTCCCTCCCTGCCCCTTCTCTTCTCTTCTTTTTCTTTCCTTCCTCCCTCCCTCCTTTCCTTCCTCCTTCTTCTCACCTTTCTTCCTCCCTCCCTTCTTCTCACCTTTCTTTCTCCTCCCTGCCCCTTCTCTTTTTTTTCTGTCTCTTTCCTCCCTCCCTCCCTCCCTTCCTTCTTCCCACCTTTCTTTCTCCCTCCCTGCCCCTTCTCTTCTTCCTTTCCTCCCTCGCTCCTTTCCTTCCTTCCTTCTTCTCACCTTTCTTCCTCCTTCCCTTCTTCTCACCTTTCTTTCTCCCTCCCTGCCCCTTCTCTTCTTTCTTTTTCTTTCTTTCCTCCCTCCCTCCTTTCCTTCCTTCTTCTCATCTTTCTTCCTCCCTCCCCCTCCCCCTCTCCTTTCTTTCTTTCCTCCCTCCTTTCCTTCCTTTCTCACCTTTCTTCCTCCCTCCAGCCCTTGTCATCTTCCTTCCTCCCTCCCTTTCTCACCTTTTCCCCCCTCCCTCCTTTCCTTCATTCCTTCCTTTCCTCTCCCTCTTCCCTTGTTATTGTGTTTCCAATTCTATTCTTTCCCTGATCCCTTTCCTTTCCATATGCCTTTAATTTGTGATGAATACTTTCTTAGCCAAGGAATGTAGAATTAGGGGGAAACAGAGGGGGGGCGGTAGGGAGACAAAAGGGGGAGCAAATCTTCTAAATGAATCACTGAGTCCTGCAAAGCGCTAAGCTCCCAGTGATGCTGCATGTTTATCTAGTTTTTAGCAGTGCGTGTTAAATAGCAGTTGAAGTTTCTCAACCTACACTCCTTCAGCTTCTCCCCGGAACTGCTGTGAAGGGCTTTTTTTTTAAAATCATCTCCCAGAAAAGAAAAAGAAAAAAGAGAGCAAAAGCAAAGATAAGCCTTTCTCAACTCTCTGGAAGACAATTTTCATCGGCGGTGCCATTTAAATTCCATTCCCATCACATACACACCTGCTACGTTCTTTTCAGCTGGATTTGCTGCTGGTGAATGTGCAACCCTCTTGATTACTCCTCTTCAGATACTTAAAATAGAATAGAATAACAGAGTTGGAAGGGACCTTGGAGGTCTTCTAGTCCAACCCCCTGCTTAGGCAGGAAACCCTAGACCATTTCAGACAAATGGTTGTCCAATCTCTTCTTAAAAACTCCCTGTGTTGGAGCATTTACAACTTCTGGAGGCAAGTTGTTCCACTGATTTAATTGTTCTAAATGTCAAGAGAATTTCTCCTTAGTTCTAAGTTGCTTCTCCCCTTGATTAGTTTCCATCCGTTGCTTCTTGTCCTGCCTCCCCTTCTGTATTGAATTTGATGGTCCCAAAGGTGCTTGTTCAAGAGGCATCTGGAGTTTTTTTGTTTTTTTTTTCTTGGAGATGTTTCGCTTCTCACCCAAATAGCGTCCCCAATTCTTCAGAAACATCTCCAAGGTGAAACAAAGAAAGTCCAGTTGCCTCTTGAAAAAGCACCTTTGGAATATCCGTGACCTTGGTGTCAACTCGTAAAGCATTCCTGGCTTCCTTTTGAGTTGCCATAGGGAGGGGGGGGAAGGAGCAGCAAGGCAATTAACCCCTCCTCCCAGAAGTACATTCCACGCATATCTCACCAAGGAGTCTCCCAGGTTACCGATCCAGTTGGAGGGGCGTGGTCTCTTGTCCTCAGCTGGAGAAGGTGATTTATGACACACCAGCCCTGAAGATGCTCCAGTTGGAGAATGTGATTTATGACACTTGGGTGGCTCAGAATCTCCCCAGGCATCAAATTTTGTCCCTTTGGGGAAGAGTTATCTTGCTGATATTATCGAGGCCTCCTTTTGGACGATGCCTTTGCAATTTTTTTTTCCTGTTGGGTTGAAGACAACCCAAAGAGATTTGAAGGACCGCAGGAAACCCACAGGTCACAGATAAGGGGCAGCCATGCGCAGCCCAAACGACACCTTGAAAGGGAGAGGGGGAACATGATTAATTCGCTGGGCCCAGATGCAATATTGATGATTTACACCCCGTTTTTCCAGAATGGCTGGAGAGAAATCATGCATGGAAGCACTGCTCACTTTGCATGTTCAGCCTCGAGGAGTTCAGGGAGAGGGGGCAGCCCCCCCCTTGCTTGCAAGTGAGCCCAGAGCAAAGGGAGGCGGAGCAGTAATTGAAACGATACCCCGTCAGAATGTGGAATTGTTCAAATGATTTCTCCGAGAGATTATTCCAAGATGGGGCCTACCTTACCCTGCTTGTTCATTAAGCTAACACGACTGATGGGTCTTTTTATTTGTTTGTTTGTTTGTTTGTTTGTTTGTTTTCCATCTCCGTCATTTCAGCCTCCAGGTCTGGATGATGCAACCAGCTATTTGAGTTGTGGGGGGAGGGGAAATGCTTGGAAGGAGAAGGGCAACCTCACCGCTGGTTTTGTAGGGTGGATGAAATCAGATCCTCTGCAACCAGGTGAAAAAAAATATGGTTGCAGGCATTGGGCGTGTCTGGTTGAACGAAAAGAAGGACTAGGGGTGACAGGTCTTCCAATATCTAAAGGGGCTTCTAATATCTTCCCTTCTAATATCTTCCCCTAAGGGGCTTCTTAATGTCTTCCAATTTTCTCAGGGGCTGCAGTTGCCAAGCAAGATAGTTGTTAAGTGAGGTTTCCCCTGCTCCCCTCCCCCAATGTTATGGCCACTCTGGGTGCAGATATTGTGAATCTGTGTTATGTTAGTAGCAAGAGTAGCAATAGCTCTTAAGACTCATAGACCACTTTACACTGCTTTCACAGCCCTCTCTAAGCGTTTACAAAGTCAGCCTCTTGCACAGTGGTCAGAGTGCGGTACTGCAGGTGACTTCTGCTGATTGCTGGCTGCCTGCAATCTGGCAGTTCGAATCTCACCAGGCTCAAGGTTGACTCAGGCTTCCGTCCTTCCGAGGACAGTAAAATGAGGACCCAGATTGTTAGGGGCAACAGGCTGACTCTGTAAACCACTTAGAGAGGGCTGTAAAGTGATATATATAAGTCTAAGTGCTATTGCTATTTTCCTTCTTTCATTCTTACTTTACTTTACTTTACTTTACTTTACTTTACTTTACTTTACTTTACTCTACTTTACCTTCCTTCCTTCCTTCCTTCCTTCCTTCCTTCCTTCCTTCCTTCCTTCCTTCCTTCCTTCCTTCCTTCCTTCCTTCCCAGTTGTTATAATGCAGTATTGCAGACTAATTCACTGCCCACTGCCAGCAGTTTGATCCTCAATGGCTCAAGGTTTTGACTCAGCCTTCCGTCCTTCCGAGGTCAGTAAAACGAAGACCCAGATTGTTGGGGGCAAGAGGCCGACTCTGTAAAACCACTTAGAGAGGGCTGTAAAGCACTGTGATGCGGTCTATAAGACTAAGTGCTATTGCTAAACCAAGAAGGAGGAAGAAGAGCTGAGTAGAAGAGCTGAGCTGAGAAAGAGAGACAAACCAAGCTTTTCTGCTTTTTTTAGATCGCTCAGTCCTGTTCTCTCCTTCCACCCTTTTGCAGCTAGTTGGGTTTGAAATTCAGATCTTCTAGTGGTCCCGGGAATGAAGATTTCCTTTTATTATTATTTTTCCAGCATTCCCTTCGATACGTCCAGGTTTTCTCTCCACACACCCCCCCCCTCAACCCTGGTAGGTTCCCGGGGTTAGTCGGAGCAGACAGCTGTCAGCGAGCTGAGATGTAATGGCTACCTGGAGAGCAATTAGTAGATAATTAATATTTGTGGCGCGGAGCAGAAATCGCTTCCTCTCTTCTACCTGATAGGCGAATTGGGAAGAGAGAGAGGAAATCCAGCCATTGCTGGACCCTCTCGTCATTTTTCAACCTCTTCCCCCCACTTGACACCCTTCCTCCCCCACCCTCCCGGAGCTGCTCAGCCAACCCATATGCTCTTCCGTAGCTGAATAAACTGCCGAAAAGAATGGGGAAGAGATGTTTGGTGGGGAACAGATGGCGAAGGATTTCCATCTCTCCGCCCATCGACACACGTAGAAAAGATCCAATGGATTTCAGAATAGAGCTGGAAGGGACCCTTTCGGACAGATGGTGGTCCAGCCTCTTCTGAAAAGCTTCTAGCGATGGAGCGTCCACCACTCCTGCAGGCAAAGTGTCCTAACTGTTTGGGAAGTTTCTCCTTAAGAAACAACGATTGAGAGTTTGGCAGAGATAATTCAGCGCCAGAAAAATAAACACAGATGAGGGCGGATGCTTCATTCCGCATCTTTATAAACATAGTAAGATTTTACAAAACCGGCTGTAGATTTCTCGCGCGTGGAGCAAACTCAAGACAGAAAACAGGTTGCAAGTTCAGAGCAGAGCTCCAGCGGGGGTGGGATTCAAAATTTTTAACAACCGGTTCTGTGGGTGTGGCTTAGGGGTGGGCGTGGCTCGGTGGTCATGGGACTGGGTGGGCGTGGCTCGGTGGTCATGGGACTGGGTGGGCGTGGCTCGGTGGTCATGGGACTGGGTGGGCGTGGCTTGGTGGTCATGTGATTGGCTGGGCGTGGCCAACTCAACATCACTCACATCGAGGCATGCCTCTCCTCGCCTGGCCTCTCGTGACTATGGGGATGCTGCAACAGTCGCAAGTGTGAAAAATGGTCATAAATCACTTTTTTCAGTGCCATTGTAACTTTGAATGGTCCCTCCACACAAGCAAAGTACCAGCAAAGGAAGGAGGAAAAAATATTTAGAAAAAAGAAAGGAAATAATTCCCCATTTCTTTTCCGTCCCACGGTGTGAGAAAGCTTGGGGGGAAATGGCCTACTACTTTAACCCCCAAAGCCTTCGGTGACTCTGTTTGCAGGCTGCCCGGCCTAGTGCGAGGATGCTGCGAGGACGTCAGGAGTTCAGTCAAAACTTTCCTGCCTGTCATTTTTTTTTTTTTTTAAAGCTCAAAATCGCCCTCCGCGTGGGAGAGGGCAAAAGATCCCTTCTTCCCCCCCTCCTCTTCACAGCAAACCGACTCCTCCCCGTGGGCCCTGCCTAACAGAAGGGAGGTCATTTCACAGCTGTTTTTAGCCAGGCGGGCATGTTTATTCCTTGCCAGATATATCAAAGACATCCAGGAAAGAAATCATAGAGAACCCGCCAGAGAAACAAGAGGGTTGGGTCTGCCTTAATGCCCCCAAAGTAGCTTCTTCACCCTGGTTATTGGCCAGCTGCATTACAGAATATACAATAACAGAGTTGGAAGGGACCTTTGAGGTCTTCTAGTCCAACCCCATGATTGAGCAGGAAACCCTATACCATTCTGGACAAAGAGCTGTCCAATCTCTTCTTGACCACCTCCAGTGATGAAGCGCCCACCACTTTTCAACTTGAGTTTGATTCAACAGGATCCTGAAGAAGAAAACGGAGTTCAGAATAACAGAGTTGGAAGGGACCTTGGAGATCTTCTAGTCCAACCCCTCTGCTCAACAGGAGACCTTATACCATTCTTGAGCAACGGCTGTTCAGTCTCTTCTTAAAAACCTTCAATGTTGGAGCATCCACCACTTCTGGAGGGAAGTCGTTTCGTTAATTATTCCATTTAATTAACAAGCAATAACAGAAGAACAGAATTAACGCTGCAAAACTCTGAACACAAAAGAAGAAGAAGAAGAAGAAGAAGAAGAAGAAGGGGATGGCAGAGAAGGAAGTGGCTTGATGGAATCACAAAAAAGCAGTTGGCATGAGCTTCAATGGACTCCAGAAGATGGCAGAGGACAGGAAGGCCTGGAGGAACGTGGTCCATGGAGTCGCGATGGGTAGGACACGACTTTGTAACTAACAACAAAATGTGGTCCCCGGGACGAGCGGCCCAGAGAGACCCCACGCATGTGCCAGTCAATGTGCCGCGTGGCACGGAAGCTTCCTGAAAAATTGCAAGCGATTTCCACCACCCCCACACACCCCCCCCCCCCCGCTCCTCGCTTAGGCCTGCGATGATGATTTAAGCTCAGCGGGGTTTTTTCCTCCCACACAGTGCGGTATCATCAAACAAAGGCCAATTTCGGCAGCAGCCGAAGTGTGCCATGCAGTTTTAACTCTTGCCCTCTAATTGGCAGGCGGTGGGGGGTGGTTCCATATCGTTAGCTAGCCAATGGAACAAGGGGGTCTTATGGATGGCGATGAAACAGGCAGGCCTATTAGCTGAATGGAAGAGCAATCATTGCCTGGCTCGGATCGGGAAAGTGCTCCAGCGGGCCCCACAAAGAAGGTCTGTCTTGTCGGAAAGACCCCCTACATTTCAGGGACTTAAGGGCCTTTGGGCAGGACCCCCCCCATAACCTTCCTTTCTTGCCTTTGGCAATGCTGCTAGGCTGGGGGCATTGGGGGGGTGGGAGTGGGGTTGGAAGGATCCCTAGGCAAAGCTTTTGGGAGGAGGCCTTTTGCACTCTTGGATGCAGGTTGGAAGAATGGGAAGAAACCACAGCGTTTGCAGAGAGAGAAAATCAGATCTGTAGCAATTTAACTTAGGAAAAAGGATGGCTCAGCCCTTCTAACTTTCCCCTAGATCTGGATCAATGTCCAGTCTCGTTAAAAGTGTTACTTTTCAAGTTATACAACCCTCCGTGCAGATGAGTACGACTTAAAGTCTCCTGTCTTAGACAGGGTTCCTATAGCTTTTCCCCAAGGTATGAAAACAAGAATAGAACAGGATAGAATAGAATAGAATAGAATAGAATAGAATAGAATAGAATAGAATAGGAAGGGAAGAAGGAAGGATAATTGAATTAGAATAGAATAGAATAATAGAATAGAATAATAGAATAGAATAGGAAGTGAAGAAGGAAGGAGAAAAGAATTAGAAGAGAAAAGAAAAGAAAAGAAAAGTTTTTCAAGTTACACAATGCTCCTTCAGATGTGTACAACTTAAAATTCCCAATCTTAGACAGCTTCCCTCCAAAGTATGACAACAAGAACAGAACAGATCACAGTAGGGTAGGGTAGGAGGAGAGGAGGAATAGAGTAGAATAGAGTAGAATAGAATAGCAAATGGGATTAGAATGGAATGGTATGAGTGGTTTAGAAATAAAAATAAAATAAAATGGCAATTAGGAGAAGAATGAGGGAATACGTAAATATACCATGGAGAAGATTGATACGTAAGGATAAAAGATATTGATTTATAGCAAGAGTAAGAGGTAATGGTAAAGGAATAAGTAAATATATATACTGAAAAATGTGACGAGATGCAAAACATGTCTTGATGTTGATAACAATGTATAAAGTTTTATGTTTTTAAAATTTGAAAACTTAATAAAATTTATTATAAAAAAAGAGAATAGAATGGAATGAGAGTAGAGTAGAACAGAATAGGAAATGAGAATAGAATGGAATAGAATGGAATGGAATGGAATGGAATGAGAGTAGAGTAGAGTAGAGTAGAGTAGAGTAGAGTAGAGTAGAGTAGAGTAGAGTGTAGAGTAGAGTAGAGTAGAGTAGAGTAGAGTAGAGTAGAATAGAATAGCTTCGTGCTTTGGAGAATAGGCTGATCCCCCCTCTTCTTTGTGGCAACCCCTCAAATATTGGAACCCAGCCATCATGTCACCCCTCGTCCTTCTTTTCATTCAACTAGACATACCCAGTTCCAGCCACCCTTGGTCCTCCACGAAGCTCACCCGGGATTGAGCATCTTCCTGTCCCGTAATTACACAACTGTTCCCGCCACGCAGCATTAAGTAGAGAGTGCAAGCCAGCACACGCCTCCCCTTCTCTCCCTCCCTCCCTCCCTCCCTCTCTCCATGCGTGTGTGCCTCGGCGCATGTGTGCAATTGCCGTTCCCTCTGAGAACGCCTTCTGTCACTGTATAAACAAACACACAGCACCCATCTAGCTCTGCTATACAGCGATGCCTTCAAGGTAAACAAACAGCAGACACTCCTGCTGGATCCTGATGGCGCCGGCTGGCACTGAATATTCGCCGCTTCGTGCCTGCTTTGCTGGCGCGCACGTTATGGCCCACCTTCAGGCTATTCTCCATCTCTTCAGCCCTATTTATTTCCCCCAAATCCAGAAATCATCAATCCTGCCTTTTCTTCTTTCAACTTAAAGTCCGGAGAAGGCCTCGAGATTTGTTTTGTTTTGTATTGTTAAAAAAAAAAAAAAAGGTTTTCTCTAGGTTTTGTTTTGTTTTTGCCCTGAACCAAAAAGTGGTTAGCTTTGCTGTTTCTGCAAGTTGAGTTTAACGAAGCTAGGAAGTCTCTGTGTTGTTTACACTAATAAAACCTAAGGCTAAGAGAAAAGAGATGTATACTGTAGGTTTTTCCTCCCATTGCTATTTTTAATACAGGGAGTCCTCAACTTGTGACCACAATTGAGCACCAAATTTAGGTTGCTAAGTGAGAAATAAGTGAGTTTTGCCCCATTTGGGAGGGAGGGAGGAAGATGGGAAGGGAGGAAGGAAGGAAGGAAGGGAGGAAGGAGGAATGGAGGGAGAAAGAAGAAGATGAAGAAGGAAGGGGGAGGAAGGGAGGAAGGGAAGGGAGGAAGGAAGGAAGGAAGGAAGGAGGAGGAATGAAAGGAGAAAGAAGAAGATGAAGAAGGAAGGAAGGAGGATGAAGGGAGGGAGGAAGAAAGGGAGGAGGAGGAATGGAGGGAAAAGGAAGTAGATGAAGGAATGAAGGAGGAGGGAGGGAGGAAGGTGGGAAGGGAGGAAGGAAGGAAGTAGGAATGGAGGGAGAAAGAAGAAGATGAAGAAGGAAGGGAGGGAGGAGGGAGGGAGGGAGGAAGAAAGGAAGGATGCTGTTAAATCTCAGAGTATAACATACCAAAAAGCAAAGAAAAAAGGTTTAAAAGGTGGGAAAAAGCAAAATTTGGACAAAAAAAAACAAAAGGGGAAGGAAATCACAGAAACAGGAGAACTTCCGATGTTTTTGACGCTGATAAACAGCATCAACAGCCTTTTGAAGTAGAATAAACCGTACAAAGGTATTTTTGCCACAAACAAATCTAATCATCAAACCTCAAGGTTAAAATTTCCTTTCTTTCAGTTTCCAGCAAAAAGAAGAAGAAGAAAAAAAAGAGTCAAGAGTGCTTTCCAAGTGGAAAAGAAGCTTAGGTGAAGTCTTTTCTTTAATCAAAGCAAATGAATTTCCCCATCTCTGCCAACGCCCATTAATTTCCCATCCATTCTTCCATTGTGGGTCTATGGGAGTCCTTCTATCTCTC
The DNA here is from genome assembly GCF_900518725.1 of Notechis scutatus. The sequence goes on along the minus strand of NW_020717187.1, from coordinate 93,948 downwards.
AGCATAGAGAAGATTTGTTGCTGTTGTCATATAGAAAAACAAAGTTCCAAAGCTCCCCCAATCTGTTCGTACATCCAACCTAAGAGGAAAAAACTCAGGTTTCAATTGTAGCTTTCTCTCTTTTCTTCAACTTCTAAAAATAAGGTGTGAAGGTTTTGCACAGCAAAGCTAAAGAGAGCCGGTTTGGTCTAGTGTCAAGGAACCAGGCTCTGAAACAGAAGGCCATAAGTTCTAATCCTGCCTGAAGGATGAAAACTGGCTGGATGACTTGGGGCCAATCACCAGGAGACTGGGAGTTCTAGTCCCACTTTAGGCATGAAAGCCAGTTGGGTGATTTGGGGCATCACCAGGAGACTGGGAGTTCTAGTCCTGCCTTATGCATGAAAGACAGTTGGGCCAGTCCCTCTTAACCCAACTCCCCTCACAAGGTTGTTGTCGGGAAAATAGGAGGAGGAGGGAGGAATTAGATATGTTTGCCTCCTTGAGTTGTTTATTAAAAAATAAAAATAAAGGTGGGGTATCAAGAAAGAAAGAAAGAAAAAAGAGAAAGAAAGTTAGAGGGAGGAGGAAGGAAAGAAGAGAGAGAAAGGGAGGGAGGAAAGAAAGAGGGAGGAAGAAAGGAAGGAAAGGAAGGGAGAGAGAAAGGAAGTGATGGAGAGAGGAAAGAGAAAGAAAGAGAAAGAAAAAGAAAGAAAGAAAAAGAGGGGGGAGGAGGGGGAGGAGGAGGAAGGAAGGAAAGAAGAGAGAAAGGGAGGGAGGAAAAGAGGGAGGAAGAAAGGAAGGAAAGGAAGGGAGAGAGAGAAAGGGAGTGATGGAGGGAGGAAAGAGAAAGAGAAAGAAAGAAAGAGGGAGGAGGAGGGAAGGAAAGAAGAGAGAGAAAGGGAGGGAGGGAGGAAGAAAGGAAGGAAAGGAAGGGAGAGAGAGAGAGAAAGGGAGTGATGGAAGGAGGAAAGAGAAAGAAAGAGAAAAAGAAAGAAAGAAAAGAGAAATAAATTCATGCAAGGCCTCTCTACTTCCATCAAAGACCTCAAGGAAGGGAGACAGCCAAAATGGAACAGTATCTCGCTTCCTTTTTTTTGGGGTGGTGGTGGGGAATGTGTACAGCAGTTTCGTAGGCTTTATAAGGTTCCCATGTTTTGGAGGGGTGCCCACCAGCCCATCTCTTTCCCCGTTGCTGGCACGGTCGCCTCGATCTGCCAGAGTGAGGACAGGTCCAGCAACGAAGCCGCCCACCCCCCCTTCCGCCCTGCTGTTCACCTGCCTCCCCTCAGCCTCTGCTGCTGCTGAAAACCTGGATGGATTCCATCCATTTAAATACGGGAAAGGTTGCCAAGAGAGGCAGAGAAAGAAAGGAAGAAAAAAAATATCTGCCATGGCAGAGCCGGTCGGCACTTGATGAGGGTGAAAGTCGGAGAGCTGCCCGGCTGTCAGTTCGACATGCATAATTTCCACTGATCCTGAGTGACAGCTCCGTTCCTCCCCGGTTTCCACCCCAAAAAAAGGCAAACCCAGAGACAGGCCAGCCAAGAGGGCCCCCCCCGATTGCTTGTCTGACATTCGTCAGAATTGGCGGGGTTCCCTTGTTAGTTAAAGCACGAGAAACTCCCGTGGAGGCCTTGGCTGAGACGAGAGGCAGCGATCAGCTTCTCTTTAGGAAAGGCGCTTGGCCTCCTGGTGGAAAGAACGAGAGCCACGTCGTCAATAACCACTCACCGTTGCGACGTGACCGATGGTGGGCTGCGACCGGGCATCTCTCTCGCTGGCAGCCGAACAATGCCAGGCCGATTGTGATGAGAAGGGCAATGCCATGCAACAAATGGGAAAGTAATTAATTAATTAATTAATGTATTTGTTTGCTTGTCAAACAGGGCAAGATATCAAGTATTTGTTTCTTTTTTTATTTTTCTTATATGTATCCATTTCATGTATTCATAACTATGTTTATACTTATACCCGTTATCTTATAATCGCTTGACAAAATAAAATAAATAAATAAAAGTATAAGTATGAACATAAACAAGAACAAAGGGATAAATGGGGACAGTAAGACAGGGACAGTAGGCACCCTGGTGCACTTATGCACATGCCCCCCTTTAAGGACCTCTTAGAAATGGGGTGAGGTCCACAGTAGACAATTTGAGGTTGAAGCTGCGAGGGTTTGATACTGTTACAATGGAGTCAGGCAGGGCATTCCGGGAGTTGACCACTCTGTGGCTGAAGTCGTATTTTCTGCCATCGAGTTTGGAGCCGTTTACCTTGAGTTTGTATTGGTTGTTTGCCCGTGTATTATTGTGATTGAGGCTGAATAACTCGTTGACAGATAACAGACAATTTTGTGAATTATGCTTAGATCGGACCGTAGGTGGCACAGTTCTAGATTGTCCAGGCCCAAAATTTTGAACCTGGAGGCATAGCAAGAAAGAAGGAAGGAAGGAAAGAAGATAAAGTAAGAAGGAAAATAGAAATAGCCCTTAGACTTATATACCACTTCACAGTGCTTTACAGCCCTCTATAAGCAGAAGAAGTTTCTGAAGCCCTCTTGACAGCGAAGAGGCCAGGGGTTAGTTAGTGGATGACATCCCCCCAAAATAAGACCTTGTGCCTTTTTTGGTGGCAACAAAATTATAAGACAGGGTCTTATTTTCGGGGAAACACGGTAACTATGTATTTTATTTTTTCCCATACCATAAGAAGTCATGCCAACCCAGCTGGAGATCTTGCCCTTCTTCAGCGAAAGCCTACTGCCCTTCCTTTTGTCTTCCCTTCCTCCGCTGTGGCCGAGCTCTGATTAAACAATCACCATTTGTCCCTTGGAATAAATGGCTTTTTTTCCCCCCTGTAAGTGATGGTTGGTCCCAATTAATGCCAGCTGAGTGAACAGGAGCCTCTCTGGGCCCGAACGGAGCTTTCTAATGAGGGAACCAAGCACCGAAGGGCTGGGGAGCGTGAGAGGCACTGAGTACCTGGCGAGCAGAGAAATTCATAGCTCCGCCGATAAATAATTATGAGTTATTAATTTTAAATTACATCTTTAATGTGTTGCATTATTTTAATCTCCGCCACACCATTAATGCAGGGAGGTGTGTGTGTGGGGCGGGGGGGGGGGTGATTAATAGAAAGGAGAGGGGAAAGGTGCCAATTAAAGGGGCTGGCAGGTAGTTTTAGATGGGGAGGGGCGGGGAGGGAGAGCAAAGGTGGAGGTGTGAAACGGGAGGATCGAGGGGGATGGATGGGAGGGGAGTGAGGGGGCAGCCCCCTTGACTCTGGGTTAATGAAGAGTACATCTTAGCAACTAGAAGGGGTTTTTAGAGAGTCCGCGTGCCAAAACTGCAGCTGTGCATGGCTTCAAGTGGGTCAGGGGTCCTGGAGGAAGGCTCAAAGGGTCCTTGAAGGGGCTACTGCCCCACCTTACAGTTGGTCCTCTAGTTACGACCACAACTGAGACCAATGGGTGGAAACGAATCAAGGAGAGAAGCAACTTAGAACTAAGGAGAAATTTCCCGACTGTGAGAACAATTAATTGGTGGAACAACTTCCCTCCAGAAGCTGTGAATGCTCCAACACTGGAAGATTTGAAAAAGATGTTGGATTACCATTGGTCTGAAGTGGTGTGTAGGGTTTCCTGCCTAGGCTGGAGGTTGGACTAGAAGACCTCCAAGGTCCCTTCCAACTTTGTTATTCTATTCAATATTTGTATTGAAGAGAGGGAGAAGGAGATGGGGGGGGGCGTTGTTCAATGAATCCTGCCCCAATCTTGCTTGCCACTCTGGTTCAGTGAATCCCTGCAGTTGTTAAGATAGTAACAACGATTATTAAGTGAATCTGGCTTCCTCATTGACTTTGCTGGTCAGAAGGCACTGCAAGAGGAGAGAAGAGAGGAGAGGAAATAGAAGGGAAAGGAAGGGAAGGGAAGGGAAGGGAAGGGAAGGGAAGGGAAG
>NW_020717187.1:0-15581 GCF_900518725.1 Notechis scutatus | reverse complement strand
GGAAGGAAGGAAGGAAGGAAGGAAGGAAGGAAGGAAGGAAGGAAGGAGTAGGGAAGGGAAGGCCCCCAAATAATTTGATAGAAATCAGAACGTGTGACTTTGTCTGCCTCACTGGGCAAACCAGATAGGAATCAAAACCAGAGGAGCTAATTCCACTTTATTGTCAAGCTACACTGACAGAATCTTCCAAGTCTGAAAGTACAATTCTCCCCCTACCACTTTTACCATTTGAGAAACTAGGGAGGGTTTCTCCCGCTACCAGCTGTGGGCCATGCCCTCTCTTATCTGACCGTTCTCTCGGCAGCCTCTCTTCACTCCGTCTCCCAAAGTCTTTCCCGCAGGCCATTACATAGCCATGAAATCCCTGAAAATCACCTCTTTTAGTGTATCTTCTGTAGTGCTGAAGTTGAGGTTTTTTATGAAAATGGTACAGCCTGGAAGACTTTCTTCTTCTTCCTCCTCCTCCTTCATTTCCTTCAGAGCATCACTTTTTCCAAAAATCCCTGCAAGAGAAGGAAATATTGGTGAATCTAAGGGTGTCCTCAAACTTTTTAAACAGGGGGCCAATTCACGGTCCTGTAGACTGTTGGGGGGGGGGGGGGGGGGGGGGGGGGGGGGGGGCCGGACCGGCTGGGTGGGCATGGCTAGGTGGTCATGTGACTGGGTAGGTGTGGTCAATTTAGCAGCCCATTAAATAATACACACAAATTAAACTTTAATTTGTTACGCTCCTGGGGGGTGGAAAGTAGGTTAGTGAAGGGATGTGGTTGACTTGGGGTGTGTGTAAGGGACTTCTGTTTTTTTTTTGTGTGTGTGTGTGTGTCTTTCTCTCCCTCCCTCCCCCTTCTCTCTCTGGAGGCCAGAAAATGGGCCCATTTTTGGCCAATTGAGGCCTCCACACATCCCGTTTTTGGCCTCCTCAGCCTCAAGAAGGTGGGTGGAAGACGGCGGATAGGTGGGGCGATGTGGGCAGGGCAGCTTCATGGTCCCACATGGGCCATGGGATTAATGGCTTCAGCGGGCTGTGTCTGTAGTTTGAGGATCCCTGATCTCCCTTGTAAAGATACATTAAAAGAATATTTTAAGTCTGAAAGTATCTTGTATCTTGCTTGTATCTTTACAATTTATATTGTTTTGTTCTCTGGTATGATTTAATTGCTTATCAGTAACCTGTGACTATCACCAAATGTTGTACGTTATGATTCTTGATGAATGTATTTTATTTTTTTCTTTATGTACACTGAGAGCAAACGTACCAAAGACAAATTCCTTGTGTGTCCAATCACACTTGGCCAATAAAGAATTCTATTCTATAATATGGAAGCAATTCTACTCAACTGCCACAAACCCCCAAACATACCTTTCTGGGTTTGTTCCTCACTTTCCTTTTGCTCTTCAACCTCCGACATTTTTGTCCCGGGACCAGAAAACACCCCCATGGGTGCCCATTCGAGGTAGAGAGGGATATGCTGGAACTGATCAAGGAAGAAGAAAATCAGTGCAAAGAAGTTAAAATGAGGAAGGGGAAAAAAATATTAATACAAATCAGTGCAAGGATTAAAAAAAAACCCAAGGTTTGTTTAAGGCAGGAAGCCAATTAATACTGAATAGTAGGTAGGAGGCTGTGGAATTCTGGGAGTTGAAGTCCACACGTCTTCAAGCTGCCATGGTTGAGAAACACTGGGATAAGAATAGAATAGAATTAGAATTAGAATAGGAATAGGTAATATGGAATGGAATAAGAATAGAATAGGAAAGAATAGAATAGAATGGAATGGAATGGAGTGGAGTGGAGTGGAGTAGAATAAGAATAAGAATAGAATAGGAAATATGGAATAGAATGGAATGGAATAGAATAAGAATAGAATGGGAAATAATGGAATAGAATTAGAATAAGAATAGAAAATATGGAATAGAATAAGAATAGAATAGGAAAGAATAAAATAGAATAGAACAGAAAATATGGGATGGGAATGAAAGAGTTGGGAAGAGTTGGGTTGGGTTGGGTTGGGTTGGGATGAGATGGGATAGGATAGGATAGAATAGAACAGAACAGAACAGAATCTGGAAGGGATCTTGAAGGTCTTCTAGTCTAGCCCCTCCGCTCAAGCAGGAGAATCCATACTATGTCAAACAAGTGACTGTCCAGTCTCTTCTTAAAAGCCTCCAGTGATGGAGCACCCACAGCTTCTGGTGGCAAGCTGTTCTACCAGTTAATTGTCCTCACTGTTAGGAAGTTTCTCCTTAATTCCAGGTAGTGTCTCTCCTTGGTTAGTTTCCATCCTTTGCTTCTAGTCCTGCTTTCAGGTGCTTTGGAGAATAGCTTGACTCCCTCTTCTTTGGGGCAGCCCCTCAAATACTGGAAGACTGCTATCATGTCCGGGGTAGGCTATCCACGCACCCACCAGAATAGCGGAGACCCAATCAACAGGCCTGCCTGCCACCACTGGAGGCCTGCCTACCTTGGAGTAGGCCAATTTGGTGAATGCCTTTTTGGCTTCAGTGGGTTCCAGGAACTCCACGATGGCTGTCACTCCTCCTTCGGGGAGCAGCACCCGGCCGAGGCTACCAAAAGGCCCAAAGACCTCCTCCAGCTGCTTCGCCTTCGTGCCAGCAGGCAGGTTCTTCACCAAAATCACCGCCTTGCTCCGTTCTCCGGCCGCCTGGAAGAAAGGAATGAGAGGCTGCATTGCAACGCTAACCGTTTATTTGAGAGCCGAGCCCTACGATCGCCCTGAAAGGGTGTTACAGCCCAAGGGGGGAAAAAGTTTGCTGATTTGACCATGTCTCCGTTGGGAACTCTTCCCTGCACATAGAAAGTGAGAAAATGAGAGAACCTCCCTCCCTCCCTCTCTCCCCTTTCTTCCTCCCTCCCCCCTTCTTTCTTTCTTTCTTTCTTTCTTTCTTTCTTCCTTCCTTTCTCCCTCCTTCCTTCCTTCCTTCCTTCCTTCCTTCCTTCCTTCCTTCCTTCCTTCCTTCTTTCCTTCCTTTCTTCCATGAGAAGCTCACTGCAGAAAAAGAAAGAAACCAGAGAAAAAGAAAAAAGGTGAAAGAAAACAAGATGGCAAAAAGAAAAAAACAGAAAGGAAAAAAAATAGAAAGTCCCTTTCAATATTCTTCACAGCAGATGCAGGCATATATGCATTTTATATATTTTAACCTCTCTCTAAAGCTACAGTACATCCTATTTCTTTTCTCCCCCTAATCTATTCGTTCTAATCATCAAAACCATAAATCACAAATCCATTTATTTCTTTTTTTTTTCACGTGGAGGCAAAAAGCGGAGCAGCTCGCTTTCAACAGCTAAGGAGCTTCGGAGACACAGGAATGTCCGAACAAAAAAGATGCTCAATCAAATTCTATTTTCTGACGGCTTCAACCGCTTTTTGTGACGTCGCAGATTTAGTGAGAAGGAACGGGGGGTTTCGAACGGCCGCTATGCCCTTACCTGGCTGAAGGAATCCAGGCTGACTCCATGGTCAAGCAGGAACCGGCGCACATTTTGAACCAGCTCCGTTTCGCCAAGGGCCACCCTCACAGCCACGCTGCCCTTGCCCTCCTGCCAAGAGAAAAAGGAAGTAAGAGGCATCCAGTGTTGGTCAACACACTATAAAAAAAGAAGTTGAGACTCTAGAAAAGAGTGCAGAGAAGAGCAACCAAGATGATTAGGGGACTGGAGGCTAAAACATAAAAGTGGGCCTGGCTAGTCTAGTGGAGAGAAGGACCGGGGAGACAGGAGAGCAGTCTTCCAATATTTGAGGGGCTGCCACAGAGAGGAGGAGGGAGGTCAAGCTATTTTCCAAAGCTCCTGAAGGCCAGACAAGGAATAATGGATGGAAACTGAACAAGGAGATTCAACCTGGAAGTAATGAGAAACTTTCTGACAGGGAGAACAATCAACCCATGGAACAGAAGTAATCTTCGGAAGTTGTGGGAGCTTCATCACTGGAAGCTTTCAAGAAGAGACTGGACTGCCATCTATCAGAAATGGTGTAGGGTCTCCTGCTTGGGTGGAGAGTTGGGCTAGATGACCTATAAGGTCCGTTCCAACTCTGTTAATCTGTTAAAAAGTTCTCAAGAGTCATGTGAACAACCAAGGACCTGTTAGATGGGGTGGAGGGATATGAGGAACAAAGCTATTATACATCATTCCAGCCAACAAGCCTATAAAGGGGAATATTTGTAGCTCAGGGTTGAAATGAGGAGTCCTTGGTGCTCTATGAGTTTAGTTGGCAACTGACTCATATTTATGACGGCTGCAGTGTCCCAGGGTCACATGATTCACTTTTGCGAACTTCTGACGAAGTCCATGGGTCTTGTCATTGGGAAAACTTGTCCATGGGAAAACCTGTCATTTTCCAGGTAATTACATCCTAAAGTTGCCAAGTTTGAAAAATACTGAATTAGGGGGGGGGGGGGGGGAGGTTAGGCCTAAATTTTTGGCCGAAGATTCTACTCGAAGGGCAGAGCCTACACTTCAAAACAAACAAACCACGACAAAAAAAACAACAACTCTCACGTGATCCAGCACTTGACTCTTGGTAGCGTTGTATTTGTGCGCGACAGCGTCGGCCACGGCATTCGTTCCCATGAAGAGGGTGTTCCAGTTGTGAGAGCTGGGGGTAGGACAAACATTGTGAGTTCCGCTGGAAGAATAACGAAAAGAGAGAGAGGAAGATAACTTGTGAAAGCACAAACCTCAGGCTGTTTGCTTTGTCTTTTGAGGCCTTTTGCTTCTTGTACGAAGATGACCCTGCAGAATCTGAGCTCTCCGCTTCTTCCTTCTTGATGGTGGAAGGCAACACGTGCAACATTCGGCCCTAAGAGACAAAATGAAAATTTGAACTACCGAACCTGGAAATGGAACAAGTGGAAGTGCCCAAAGTTATCCTGGATCCCTAAATCTTGGGAAATCTCTGCAACTGTCAGGCTCCAAAACCTAAGAAAGACACGCTGAGGTTCTTCTAAGCAGTTTTCTTTGTTGCTCCTTGCCTATAGACTGAATCTTGCCAAATCAAAGCACCATAACACATATCTTCTGGAAACTATGATGGAGGAGCTATCTTCACCCTCTGTCACCCACAAAAACTACTTGCACAGCAAAGGACTACGTGTAAGTTGAATCCAGTCCTCATCCCATTAAAAAAAGTATTATTATAATATAAGCATTTACACGAATCACTCATTGGAGCCCCAAAACAAGTTTTCAATATATATGGGAAACCCAAGAAAGAATCTTTAACTGCTCAGATCATCCTCTGACTAACTCCCCCTCCCTGGGGGCAACCCTCTAAGATCTGTGGCATAGAGACCATCCACCAATCAATTGGTACCTGGAAAACCTGTCCGTCCACTTCTGCGAAGGCCTTCACGGCATGCTCAGGAAACATGTAGGTGACAAACGCGAAGCCTTTGGGCCTCTTGGTTAGACTGTCAATAGGAAAGTGGATCTCGGAGAGCGGCCCTGTAGAATAACAGATTCATTTGGAAAAAGGCTGCGAGAGAAGATCTGCTTGGGAGGAAGGCAACATTAGAATATTGTAATAGTTTCGATAGAACAGTTGGTTGTTTCCTTGCTGTTGTTTCATTATCTAACTAGGTGACGTCATTAATGCTAGAAGGGAATGGGGTTGCAGGGAGGAGGAGGAGGAGGAGGAGGAGGAGGAGGAGGAGGAGGAGGAGGAGGAGGAGGAGGAAAAAGGATGACTGTGGGGTCCTTGATGTTCTCTGAGCTTGGTGGCTTTCTTGCAGACGTTACATTACCCAAACTAGATAACATCATCGGTGCTAGTAAAGAGGGGGGTTTGCAGGGAGGAGGAGGAAGAGGAAGAGGAGGAGGAGGAACACTATGAAGTCCCTGGTTCTCTCTTAGCTTGGTTGTTTTTGTGAAGACATTTCATTACCCAACTAGATAACATCGTCAGTGCTAGATGGGAGGGGGATTTGCCTTCATTTTATACACTAGGGCAGACCTCACTCTTTACTAGCACTGATGTCACTTGGCTTGGTAATAAAATCCTCAACCAAGGAGCACCATGGTCCAAAATGGTTAAGCTATGTTGAAATCTTATGAGGATCTTCCCTGTTTTCGAGGAACCAACCGTTTTGGAAAAGAGGCTCCAGGGCCCACAAAATAGCGCGACCATTTACCGTATTTGGAGAAGAGGGCCTCCATTTCTTCTTCCGTGCAGGTGTAAGGAAGGTTCCGCACGAAAAGCCTTCCGGATTCTGAAAGATCTTCTTCTTCCTCATCGTCTTTCTTGGTCCTCTGCCAGATCTGGCCAGATCCCTTCTCGGAGGGCTTCCCCTTAGCGCCCCTCTCTTCTGGAAACAGCTCAATGTACCGACCGCCTGCCAGGCGAAGTGCAGGACACAGGTAAGTCCTCGACTTAGGACAACTGAGCCCCCAAATTGCTGTTGAGAAGTGAGTTTCGCCCCATTTCATGACCTTCCTTCCCACCGTGGTTAAGTGAATCCCTGCAGCTGTTAAGTGAGTGACACCGTTGTTAAGGGAATCTGGCTTCCCCCATTGACTTGGCTTGTCCGAAGGTCATAAAAGGAGATCCCATGAGCCCCGGGACACTGCAGCCGTCATAAATACGAGTCAGTTGCCAAGTATCCGCATTTTTTTTGTATATGTTTTTTTTATTCATAAACAGTTTGAATACAGTGTATTCAAAATTACTAATTACTCTCTGAAGTCTGCGTCTGTCTTGTTGGTTTTGCGTGTTATGTTTTAAAACAGGGGCTTAAAACGACAACACCTCCACCGTCTTTGTACATGAAGAAAAATGGGGGGGAAAGTCACAATTTTTTCCCTAGTCAAAAAAAGCAAACCAATTAACAGGAGACTCACCCATGTATTCTCGATCCCTCTTTAGGGCTTTCTGTTGTTCTTCCTCAGTGTTAAAATCGGCAAATACGTAACCTATGGAATTTGAAAATTATTGATATTCTAATTATTTAGAGAACTTAAAGAGTGCTGGGAACAGAGAAAAGGAGGGAAACAGCACTCTATCCGTTCAAATTACAGTTTAGGGGGACAGTGTTATTGCAAGCATAAAATTGTTTTACTTTTTCATCCAGAGTCGTGTACACACACACACACACACACACCCCTCTGTGGAAGACTGCATTATTTATGATAAAGGTTTTGGTCTTGAATTATGCACACATACACACACAGAGAGAGAGATACCCCTACACATTAGAGTAATAAAAATAGACAAGCAAATTTAACAGGAAGGAAGGAAGGAAGGAAGGAAGGAAGGAAGGAAGGAAGGAAGGAAGGAAGGAAGGAAGGAAGGAAGGAAGGAAGGAAGGAAGGAAGGGAAGGGAAGGGAAGGGAAGGAAAGGGAAGGAAAGGGAAGGAAAGGGAAGGAAAGGGGAAAGGAAAGGAAAGGGGAAAGGAAAGGAAAGGAAAGGAAAGGAAAGGAAAGGAAAGGAAAGGAAAGGAAAGGAAAGGAAAGGAAGGCAGGGAAGCATAAAACTGTAACCTACTTTAAGATGGGATTGTATAGGAAGCTATAGGAAGCTAATATTAAATGTGCAACAATGCTAAATAATAAAGCTGCTATTTTATTCAGAATCCCAGAATAAGTACAATGGGCAGGGGAATTCTGGGACTTGATGTCCATATATCTTAAAAGTTACCAAGTTTGAAAAACACCGTTCCAAAGGATTTTAAACAAAGACCACCACATGAATTGCAATGGTCCAGTGTTGGCGCACTCCCTTTAAGGATTCTACCTGTGGTAGATTTCCTGTTTTTGGATGTTCCACCATAGAATCCTCTCTTTTTTGGCTTTGCTGGATGTTAATGAGCAAACAGGATAGACAATGCAGGGTGATAAGATATACCACCTGTGCAAAGCACTCTTAACAAACAAAAGGTAAGCAACAGTCTATTGAAGAGCATAAAAGACAAAATACCGAATATTACCTGTCTTGTTCCCGTGTGCGTTCCTTGCAATCCGGATTGCCAGCGGCCGAAGTGGCACAAAAAACTCTTTCACGTTTTGCTGCATCCATAAAAGCATGAAAAAGGTGATTAATTCTAGAGCCAATCTAGATCTCTGCTCATGATGCTGTGATCTTCAAGAAAGTCCTTCAATATTGTGCTTGGTTTGCACATGATGCAAAACTCTGGTTTAGAACATAGAATGATGGGGTTGGAAGGGATCTTGGAGGTCTTCTAGTCCAACACATTACACAAGCAGGAGACCCTCCAGACTATCCCCGACGAAGGGTTGTCCAATCTCTTCTAAGAAACCTCCAGTGATGGGAGCACCACAACTTCTGAAGGCAAGTCGGTGTGATGACCCGTAGTCTCTCAAAATAACCCCAAACCCAAAACATACATTAAAGTCCGGTAAGGCCTTCAACTTAACTTCACTGTTTTATTAGGCACAGTTTAAAGTCACAAAAGTAAATAAGGAGGCAAAAAGAAAACCAAAACAAACCGCATTGACGAGAGTTCCGAAGCAAGCCAAGATAATTTAATCATACATTCCAGGAAGATAACTGAGGAGAGTCCATGGGAAGAACGCCAGAAAAGATAAACCTCTTTCAAAGTAAACACTAAACTTTGACTCCAGCAATTCTGACTACGCAGTTACAAACTTATATACATAGCTCCCAGCTGCAAGCCACGAGGAGGATCATGGGAATATCCTCCTGAGTAGACCTCGCTTTTCCCTGATCCTCTCCTCCCTGCGTGACCTAGGATGGATAGGGGATGGGCCTGGATCCTCCTCTGATTGCTCAGCCGGTCTCTGCCCTTCCCCAGCCTCCTCCACCACCTCTGGAGCCAGACTTTCACTCCCTGTTGGCTGTTCTTCCTCTTCCTCAGAGTCAATCTCCACCAGGGGCATGACAGCCGGTTTCACTGAACGTCCTCCTGAGTCAGGACTTAATTTTCCTAAACATGGTTTGAATAAGCAGGTCACTGATTTCAGATATTAATTGTAGTTGGCTACACAACGTTGGCAATAAAGAAGGCACTTCAGGCCAGGTTCGTCCCAGTCAAACCTAAACTCAGCATGCATCTCTTTTAAACTCTCATTCCCAGGTGTGGCTAATGAAGGGAATCAGGGCCCTTTCCTCCCCCGTAAGCCATGCAATCCATGTTGCTCTCTTCTCCATTCCTCCCTGCGTGCCCTAGGATGAAGAGGGGGTGGACCTAGGTCTTCCTCTGAATTCCCTCTCCCTTGTTCTACTTCTTCCCTGCTCTGCCCAGCCAGACTTTGCCCTTCCCCAATTTCCTCCACAGCCAATGGAGCCACACTCCCATTCCCTGTCAGCTGTTCGTCTTCCTCCTCGGATTCAGACTCCGACAGGGGCATGATATAATGATCTATTTGACACTGGATTCCTACTCGGATCTATTTTTGAAAGGCTGGCATGGAACAGTGATCCAGGTTTAATATCCTCCAAGAAGCATGAGTTTTTTTTCCCTTTGGCACACAGGACTTAGATGGGTTAGAAAAGTAGCTTACCTCCGTGACATTGAATGGGGCGCCCCGCATTTTCACGGTGAATGCCGTGGTGGGTTCACTGGCTGCGGCTGATCTGTTTTCCTAAGTAAGAAATACAAAAACATCTGTTTTATTTCTAACCGGAGCGTCTAAAGAGCCTCGGTGGCGCAGTGGTCAGAGTGCAGGACTGCAAACTACTTCTGCTGACTGCTGGCTGCCTGCAATTTGGCAGATCGAATCCCACCAAGCTCAAGGTTAACTCAGCCTTCCAAGGTGGGTAAAACGAGGACCCAGATTGTTTAGAGAGGGCTGTAAAGAACTGTGAAGCAGTATATAACTCTAAACTGCTATTCCTACTGCTTTCCCCTTCCTTCCTTCCTTTCCTTCCTTCCTTCCCTCCCTCCCTATGTGGTAGTTAGAAAATAGTATTGCAGGCTATCTATTTAATGTATTTATACTTATGTTTATTGTTATTTCTATTATGTTGTAAGCGTTTGACAAATCAAATAAATAAATAAAAATAAATAAGACAGTTTCCTCCATCAGGACGTACCTGTGATGTCATTTTGGTACCCTTAGTATCCTCAGTGAGATTCTGGACACTGATCTTTCCGGTCAGCTTGGTCTTGGTGCTAGAAACAGCCCTTGGCTTGAGGCTGGTCTTCTCTTCCACCTCTTCTTCCTCTCCTCCATCAGACGCCTCACTGTCCATCTCCTCGGCCTCGCTCTCCTCTGCCGATGAAGGCGAGGATTCGTCCCCCTTCACCACTTTGGATCGCAAATAATCCATGTCGGAGAGCTGTTGCTGGGTTGCTGCCTTGCTTGGAGAACTTTCTCCTTTCTCTGAGGAGGGAGAAGAACAGAACATCAGCTACCAACTGTTTGGGAGACTTAGCGGGTCACAAACTGACGTGGATGCAACTTTAAGGCGGAGAGGGAGAAGGGAAGTGAAATATAGATTTATATATTGCTCCACAGGGCTTTCCAGCCCTCTATAGAGTAGAGTTAGAGCTAGAGCTAGAATAGAATTCTTTATTGCCAAGTGTGATTGGACACACAAGGAATTTGTCTTGGTGCAAATGCTCTCAGTATACATAAAAGAAAAGATACATTCGTCAAGAATCATCAGGTACGACACTTAATAATAGTCATAGGGTTCAATAAGCAATCGAATCATACTAGGAAACAGTCAATATAAATATTGCAAATAGAATTAGCACATTTTCTCTGCTTTGAAAGCAACAATGAGAAGCCACTAACCAGAAAGATTTTCTCCACTCAGCCATCCCCCTCCTTGTTCCACCTTCTGTGTCTGTGTAAGAAAGCTCCATATGACCACAAGAATGATGTGCAACAGTCCCCAAACTTTGAAAAGACCACCAATGCTCTGGAAGTATGTCTAAGGATATTCTCAACCATCCAGGTCATTGGTTGTCCTGGTTGCTTTTCCAAAAACGCAAGTGCACTTGCTTGTTTGTTTTTTTCCCTTGAAAACATTTCGCTTCTCCTGCAAGAAGCTTCTTCAGTTCTAACTGAAGCTTCTTGGGTGAGAAGCAAAACGTTTTCAAAGGAAAAACACCACGAAAGCCCTTGGAAAAGGACCTTTGGGGGACAATGCTCTGGAATTTATTGATAAAGCATCACCAAAACAGAATGGCTCCATTACTTCGAGCAACTTCCACATCCATCTCCTCGCTTGAATCCTCGTCGGAATCAAAGTTCAGATAATCTTCAACCACCTCAGCACGTTCCTCAACCTTCGTGTCATTGGACCAAGTTGCAACCTGGGACCGTTTCTGATGGGCGGCCAAGAAGTCTTGAAACGCTGCTTCTCCTTCCAGCTGGGCAAAGATTAAAAAGGATTGTGGTTAAAAGAAGTCATACTGTCAGTTTTGGAAGCCATGTTGACGTTCGATGCTCCCACGCTGCCACAATGGAGCCTGAGAAAGTGAGAAGGGGGAATTGTACATCTCTATCTTCCTTACAAATGATTCAGATTTACCTCTTTCAACTGTCCTGCTTTCTTTTTCTTCTTTGTTCCATCCTAGGAAACAAAAGGGAAAAAGTTTTAAAACATTACATACCCCATGTAAAAGGAAAGGTTAAAATGAAGTCAGTAGATTGAGGCAGAGAGAAGAAAGTACAATAGCTGAAAGTCTTTATCTAAAGGCAATTTGACATGCAATACAGATTGTGGGAAAAATAAACTCTTTTTCTTACTTGTTTCTTTTCTGCATGGTCTGAATTCTTTGTGGGTTTTTTAGAGGTTTCCTTTACCAGTTGGGGCTTACTTGAATGTTTGCTCCAGGCTTTAGGCTTTGATGGATCCCCAAAAGACTTACATTCTTCAACCTTGAAAAAAAGAGATATTAATAAGCTTATCGTCTATGGAAATTCTCAGTCATCCAGATCATGATTGTGGAAAGGTACTGTTCAAAAGACAATTGAACTTTCTCGGGGCTTTTGTTCCCCCTGAAAATATTTCACTTCTCATCCAAGAAGTTTCTTCAGTTCTAATTATTCTTCAGTTAAAAATGAAAAAGCTTTTTGGATAAGAAGCAAAATATTTTCAAAGAAGAACAATAAGCCCACCCAAACCTCACTCTTGTTTAATGAAAGTGAATTTATATGGAAGATCAAGATACTCTACGGTGTCTTCATTCAATCACTGTAGTTTCTGAAGAACAGACTAAGGATTTAACAATGTGCCTGCACCTTGGGAAGGGTTAGCAAAAACCTATTTTGCACTTAAACTCCCAGAAAACTTCCAACAGCCTGAAAATGTCCAGAATTGCTGGTTCCATTTCAAAGGACACCCCACCCCGCGCTTCAAGGTTAGAGGCTAAACAAATGTAAAGGCACAGATGCAACTCACCGTGACTCTGGATGTGTCTATGAAGCTTTTGTTGAAATGAGACTGGGCGGTTTTGGCGTCTTCTTCTGACTGAAAGCCAATAAACCCAAATTTGCGGAATTTGCCATCCTTGGTAAATTTCAAGCAGCAATCCGTCAGCGTCCCAAAGGCAGCAAAGAGGTTGCGAAAGCGTTCTTCCTTGATCTGTAGGAAAAGCAATCACGGTCAAGTCATCCAAGCAGAGCTAAGAAGGCTGGTGTGAATCGCCTTACAAGATCACATCCTGTCATCTTCTGGATGAAGCAGTTTGGTCAACTGGTCTTTGTTTTGGTTTGGTTCAATGGTGCCTTGAAGGAACTGGCTGGAGAGTTTCTGCAGTTTTCTTGACAAGGTTTTTCAGAAGTGGTTTATCATTGCCTCCATCCCAGGACTGACAGAGAAGGACTGGCCCAAAGTCACCCAACTGGCTTTGCCCCCAGGGTGGAACTAGAACTCACAGTCTCCCAGTTTCTAGTCTGGTGCTTTAACCATCAGACCTAACTGGCTCTCAACTGTTTTTGTATTATTCTCTTTTTTTGTTTTGATTTTTCTTCACGTTCAAATGTGTCTGATTCTTAGAGGCTGCCTGGACAAGTCCCTGCACATATCCTGGCAAGGTTGCATTGGTATGACATTGCTGCCTTCCTAGGGCTGAGAGAGAGGGACTGGCCCAAAGTCACCCAGCTTGCTTTCGTGTCCAAGGCAGGACTAGAATTCCCAGTCTCCTAGTGATTGGACCAAAGTCACCCAGCCTGCTTTCATGTCCAGATTGGACTAGAATTCCCAGTCTCCTAGTAATTGGACCAAAGGCATCCAGTTGGCTTTCACACCAAAGGCAGGACTAGAACTCCCAGTCTCCTACCAATTGATCCAAAGTCACCAAGTCAGCTTTCATACCTAAGGTGGGACTAGAACTCCCAGATTCCTAGCAACTGCTCAAAGTCACCCAGCTGTCTTTCACAACTAAGGCAGGACTAGAACTCCCAGTCTCCGTGTTTCTAGCCTGACACCTCAACTCCTGCACCCAGCTGACTATTCCCGTCCCTGGACCTGCAGCCATCCAAGCTACTGGTTCTCCAGCTGTAACAGGAAGCAAAGAAGAGAAGCCACGATTTCTACGTCCACCGCAGCCCCCTCGTCCCGCCTTCCTCACCCCGTTGGGCAGATTCTTCACAATCAGCCGCGACATGCTGGCGTCGGAGGCAGCCGCTTGAGGGGAAAGTCGAGCCCACTAAACACGCATCTGCCTGGGCGCCGCCATTTTGCCCACGCCGCGAGATCATGTGACCCCAGTCCCCCTCTGCGCCTGCGCATTCGGTGAAACGCCTCTGCGTAGCTGTTCAAGGCATCCGGGTGCTGTATCTCCAAAGAGGAAGAGAGAGATAAGAAGCTTTGTATAGATACTTCCGGTTCTTAATGCGGGGATTGAAAAAAAGTTTGAGGGGCCTTTATCTCTTCTCTCTCTCTCTCTCTCTCTCTCGATGCATAGGATTTCAACCGTTTTCTGCAGTTTAGAAAGATAAAAATTAGTGTTGCCACAAAGAATCAAGCTATTCTCCAAAGTACCCGAAGGCAGGACAAGAAGCAATGGGTAAAAACTAACCAAGGAGAGAAGCAACTTAGAACTAAGGGGAAATTTCCTGACAGAACAATTAATCCGTGGAACGAGTTGCCTCCAGAACTTGTAAATGCTCCAACACTGGAAGTTTAAGAAGAGGAATGTGTCCAATCACACTTGGCCAATAAAGAATTATAACTTCTAACTATTTAACAACCATGTGTCTGGAGTGGTGTTGGGTTTCCTACCTGGGGTTGGACTAAAAGACCTCCAAGGTCCCTTCCAACTCTGTTATTCTATTCCATTCCATTCCGTATCTTTCTGTCGCCTGATTTAGTCCCCCTTCAATCGACGTATGTTCTTTGGAAGCGTTAAAGAGGTTCAAATGAGAACCAGCAACAGGCATCTATATCTCCCTCTTCCTCTTTGCACGGGGTCCTTTGAAAACACTTGCTCCGGGCATGCGCACAAGGCAGCTCGAGTGAATTCAATGCTTCTGAGAATGGTCCAGCAGGTGGCGGCAGAGGACAGGAACAGCCTCCAACTAGCTCGCTACTGATCGGATCTTACAGCAAAGGTATTAAGAAAATAAGTGATTTATTTATTTTCGTTCCTGGTCCACAACAAGCAACAAAGACTTACTGAGTGGATTCACAATAAGCCTTACTTTTGTTCAACTGCTGGTTTATAGGTAGCCCTTGACTTATGACCAATTATACTTATGCTTCCTCCTCCTCCTCCCCCTCTTTCTTTTGTCTCAGTTTTCTTCTTCTGGAATTATAAACCTGGAACAGTTTCTATTTTTTTCTCCTTAGGGTTTCCAGTTGTTTTTTATTTTTATTTTACTGATTGTCTTGCTGCGTCCTTTCAATTTGAATCTTCGGCTTGCTACCCAGCGTCCCTGTTGTGAGATAGGCAACTTTTTTTAAAAATGAAAACTTTTTTTAAAAAATAAAAAAAAGACAAGAAAGTAAACCCAGGGCTGGCAGGACGGTGGTAGGAAGAAGGGCTGGAGCCGTCTAATGCTTAACCTAACAAGAGACTTTCTCCCACCCGTCCTGTTCAGATCAACCTGCCAAGTGACATTATGTGCCTGTTATCTAATGAGCTGGACATACGATGGCAAAACCCAAGGGAGCAGAGGTCATCTGGCGACGAAATAATATTATGGGATGCCTGCAGCCCCGCGACTGGATTCTCACAGGGCAGACAAGAGACCAAAAGACACAAAGCCTCTCTGGCTGGTCTCCTGCAGATGGGCGCAGCAGGGGGGGTGCGGCCAAGTCAGCTGGGGCATCCTTCCTGCTGGCCCTTGCCAATCCAGTCTGGAGCATCACAATAAGCCATGATTTATGAGTTGGGGGGATACTGGGGTTCGCTGCTGGGGGTTCGCAGGGGTTTGGGAGAGCCCCCAGCTAAGATTCTGGGCCTTTTGGAGAACCCCCAAATCCCACTCCTGGCTACAATATAAATAAAAATAGACAGATGGATGGATGGATGGATGGATGGATGGATGGATAGATAGATAGATAGATAGATAGATAGATAGATAGATAGATAGATAGATAGATCCAGAGAGAGATCGTGATAGATAGATAGTGATAGATGATAGATAGATAGATAGATAGATAGATAGATAGATAGATAGATAGAT
>NW_020717186.1:164446-178185 GCF_900518725.1 Notechis scutatus | reverse complement strand
GTGGCACTATTCCCGTGGAGACGATGTTGTTGAACAGCTCGCACAGCCACAATGCCGAGCCCGGTAGTGCCTTTTTCCAGAAGTCGGCAGGGATGTCGTCTGGTCCTGTTGCCTTACCGTTTTTTTTTTATAGATAGATAGATGATTAATAGATAGATATACATAAATGTATGGCTGTATGGATCAGAGGTGGTATTCAGCAGTTTCTGACCAGTTCTGAAGAACCGGTAGCTGAAATTTTGAGTGGTTTGGAGAACTGGCAAACACCGCCTCTGACTGGAGATTTTACAGTATCCTTCCCCTGTCACGCCCACCAAACCACACCCACAGAACCGGTAGTAAAAAAAATTGAATCCCACCACTGGTATGTATGTATGTATAGATGGCTGAGTGGCAGGGTGGCTGGTTGGATAGATAGATAGGTAGGTAGGTAAGTAGAGATAGATAGATAGATAGATAGATAGATAGATAGATAGATAGATAGATAGATAGATAGATAGATAGATAGATAGATAGATAGGCATTTTATGTGTCTCTATCTAACATATCTATCATATCTATTTCTCTCATCTGTCTGTCTGTCTGTCTGTCTGCCTGCCTGCCTGCCTGCCTACACTGATGGAGAAACCCATTAGTATAGAGAGCAAACCACCGCTCCAGAGGTGGTATTCAGCAGGTTTTGACCAGTTCTGGAGAACTGATAGCAGAAATTTGGAGTAGTTCAGAGAACCGGCCAATACCACCTCTAACTGGAGATTTTACAGTATCCTTCTCCTGCCATGCCCACCAAACCACACCCACAGAACCGGTAGTAAAAAAAAAAAAATGAATCCCACCACTGCACCCCTCCCTTCTAGCACTGATGATGTTCCCTAGCTGGGTCACGAAACGTCTGCAAGGAAACAACCAAAGTCTGAGAGTTCCCAAGATGCCCACCAGGCTCTCTTCTCCCCCCAGAACCTGGCAAGACGGGACAGAAATTGTTCAACTCATTCCAAACCAACCCAAACCAACCCACAAAAGATTTTTTTTTTTAAAAAAAAAAAACCCTCCCTCTATAGGAAAATATTTTGCTGCCACAGCTCTTATAGTAAAAGGACCTTTGTATTGCGAAGCACGCAGGCCGTGGAGCCCTGTGAAGTTTCTCCAGGATTTCAGCTTCATCTCTCCATCTTCTCTCGGTGGGAATACAGTTTTGCCCTTCGAATAATTATAACCCATCTCATGCTGGGTAGCGTTGAATGTCTCCCTCACTGTTTCACTGGGGAGAAAGGGCTTGGCGTCATTGAAGGGATGTTCAAATCTCCTTTTGGGGAGGGGGTTCTTTGAAGGCTTCATTCTTCTCTTCCTTCGGGTGGCAAATCCTGCAACAAACAACCTGAGAGGTGGAGGTGGAGGGCTAGGAGATGTTGAGCCGAAGCAGAAATCTGCATATTTTTCCCACCCTCTAATCAGAAATAATCCAAGTTAGCAGCCGGTCCTGGACCCATCCTTATTGAAATATGACTGTAATATAGAAAAGATAGGTCCCCCCCAATATTAATGTCCTTGGTGTTTTGCGGAATGTTTGCAAGGAAAAAAGAAAGAAAGAAAAAAGAAAACAATCTCCCATGTATTTTGCTTTTTTTTTTGTCTTCCCCTCTCCTTTTATTTTTATTAGAAACTGCATCATTAGCTTTAAAAGAGTTGGAGAGAAAAAAAAATGATGGAGGCTGTTTTGTTTTTTTCTTCCCCGCTTCTCTTTTTTTTCTCCTCTGCTTCTCTTTTCTTCTCCGGTTGCTTGGAAAAGAAGTTAGAAGAATAAATAAATAAACAAAGGCATTCTTTCATAAACAGTTTTTCCCCTCTGGCTGGCATATTTGGAGAGTATATTAAATTTTTTCTCCCCCCCCCCACACACTTCAAGAAAAGAAAAGCAGAAAACCCTAGAGATGTTTGCATGCTAATGTCCCCACCGAGGCTTTGAGACAGACAGACTGGAAAAGGGGTGAGCCATGGATTAAAGTAGCAGCTACAGGACCAAGTCCCATAATAAATGGGTCTTCCCTTCCCTTCCCATTTTTTCTTCCCTTCCCTTCCTTCCCTTCCCTTTTCCTGTTCCATTTCCTTCCTTCCTTCATTTCCCTTCCCTCCCCATTTTTCCTTCCTTGCCTTCCTCTTCCCCTTCCTCTTTTCTTCCTCTTTCCTTTCCTTCCCCTTTCCTAGTTTCCCTTCCCTTGCCTTTCTCCTTCCCCTTTCCTTCCTATTTCCCTCCTTCCTTCCCTTCCCTTTTCATTTTTCCTTCCTTGCCGTGCCCTTCTGCCGTTCCCCTTCCCCCTTTCTTTCCTATTTCCCTCCTTCTTCCCTACCCTTCCTTCCTTCCTTCCTTCCTTCCTTCCTTCCTTCCTTCCTTCCTTCCTTCCTTCCTTCCTTCCTTCCCCCTCCCTCCCCTTTCCTTCCCTTCCCATTTTTTCCTTCCTCCTTCCCTTCCATCCCTTTCCTTTCCCCCTTTCCTTCCCCTTTCCCTGCTATTTCCTTCCTTCTTTCACTTCCCCTTCCTTTCTCCCTCTATCCCACTCCTTCCCTTTCCTTTCCCTTCCTATTTTCCCTTCCTCTTTCCCTTCCCTTCTTTCCTTTCCGCTTTTCCTATCCCCTTCCTTTCCCCTTCCCTCCTATTTCCTTCCTTCCTTCTTCCCCTTCCTCTCTCCCTCTGTCTCTCCTCTTTCCTTCCCTTTCCTTTCCCTTCCTATTTTTTTCCTTCCTTTCTTCCACCTTCCCTTCCTTCCTTCTTATCTGCTTTTCCTATCCATTCCCTTTCCCTTTCCCTCCTATTCCCCCCTTCCAGTCCCTTCCTTTCCTCTCTCCCTTTCCTCCCTTCCCACTCTCCATCCTCCTCCTCCCATCTCCCTCTCCCCCCCCCCCCCCCGTTGTCATGACTACAACTCCCATCGTGCCTACTGTCCCTGTCCTATTGTTTCTTTTATTTCTTTTATTTTTCTTATACGTATCCATGTATTCATAACTATGTTTTTACTTATACCTATTATCTTATAAGCAATTGACAAAAATAAATAAATAAATAAATAAATAAATAAATAAATAAATATCTCCAACTTAAAACACAAACAGGATTTGAATTTCACAGAAACACCAGTAAGCTGAGACAAGCTGGCAGAGAGCGTTTATAATCATAAAAATGCAGAAATAAGAACAATTAAATCTAACCCAACTGTTAGATAGTTTGCGTAATGCTGCCTGAAATTTCCCAGTAAGCATTTCCCCCCCTCGTAATGAAAAATAACTTAGGACGCGACACGAACAAGGTGTTCTAATTAAATAGATTTGTTTACATCTTGTGCCACGAAAAGCTAATTCAGGCTGATATACTATATATTCCATTGCTATCTCTCTCCCCCTCAGTGCAGAAAAGCACCCATTTTTAAGTAGTATTTTATTTAAGAATGTTTTTAAAGACTGCTTGATTAAGGAACCAGTGATTTAATGAAACAAGCTTCTCATTTTCTTAGGGAAGAATTCATACAATGCTGTGTGCATATGTCTGTGTGTATCTATATGCAAAAAGGCAGGAAAAGGCCACAGAGTAAGTGGTTTATCACAATATTCCCTCTCTTTTTATTACGTTGCTTTTGCTACTCAAGTTGAGTCGAGAAGTTCTCACAGCCTGTGGTCAGGCCATGTTTTTATGAAGTGATGATTAGAAGCAAGGTTAAAAAAAGATCAACAAAGCAGAGCTGTAGAGGACATGAAGTTTTAAAAGAATAACAGAGTTGGATGGGACCGTGTAGGTCATCTAGTCCACTGTGCCTTGTCTTTTAGGAGAAAACCTAAGTATCTAGATATGTATGGAGATTCTCAGTCATCCAGGTGATAGTTGTCCCAAAAGGTGCTATTTTTTTGAAGATGTCTCACTTCTCATCCAAGAAGGGTCTTCAGCTCTGACTGGATGATGGAGAATGAAAAGGATTTATACTCCTTGCAGACAGCTGGCCGTTTGCATCCTTTTTAGAGGGTCATTGAGGTCACTTGGAGGTTTATCTGCGTCCTCAGTTGCCCCAAAGGTGCTTTTTTTTCAAGAGGCAACTGGACTTTCTTGTTTTTCTTGGAAGATGTTTTGCTTCTCATCCGAGAAGCTCCTTCAGTTCTGAATGAATGATGAAGGGTGGAAGGATTTATACTCCTTTTAGATAGCTGGTCATTTGCATCCTTTTAGAGGGTCGTTGAGGCCACTTGGAGGTTTGTCTTTGTCCTCGGGGTCACCTAAGTAGTGCAAATGGCTGAGGAGCCTTCCTGGAACTGCTGAAAAGTCTCCACACCCTTTTGCACTATTTGTACAACAAATGATGTCATCACAAGCTAGTTATTGTGGTCTGCACATGTGAAGACCCTACCCCAAAACATTTTTTTCTTCCCATGAAGCAAAGCATCATTGCCGCTCCATTCTGCTCTTTGGATCCAAGCATCTCCATCCCTTTGTAGACCTGCTTCAAAGAGAACCATCAAACCAAAACATTCCCTTTGAAGATTTGAAAAACATAGCCAGGTGTGCCCAGTCTCGCTTTTCTTCTCAGGAGGCTACAGCTGTGCTGCCTGAGGAACATCTTACCATGAAGGTGTTTGCTCCATTTTGGTGTTTGGAACTAGGTGTCTCTATCCCTTTGAGAACCTGAATTACAGAATAACAGAGTTGGAAGGAATCTTGGAGGTCTTCTAGTCCAAACCAAGAAGGACATATCATTTGTCCAATCTCTTCTTCAAAACTTCCAGTGTTGGAGCGTTCACAATTTCTCGGGGCAAGTTGTTCCACGGATTAATTGCTTTCACTCTCAGGAAATGTCTCCTTAGTTCCAGGTTGCTTCTCTCCTTGATTAGTTTCCATCCATTGCTTCTTGTTCTGCCTTCAAGTGCTTTGGAAAATAGGTTGAACCCCTCTGATGAATTTCCATCCATTATTTCCACCCTTCATAATGGACAGCCATTTAAATGTGAGCCAGCTGTGTGCAGCAGCTGCCAAAATAGTCCTAGGCTGCATGAACAGAAGGACAGAATCGAGACCACACGAAGTGTTAATACCACTTTATAATTTCTTGGTAAGACCAAACTTGGAATGCTCCATCCAGTCTTGGTCACCACGATGCAAAAAAAATATGTCAAGAGTCTAGAAAGAGTGTCTTTCTTTAAAGTTCTAGGCAATCTCCTCCTTTTTCAAATTCTGCTCCAATTTTTTTTTCCTTTCCCTTCCCACTTACAACAACAATTTTCCTTTAAATGTTCAGAAATCCATACCTCCAATGCGGGTTTTCCGATTTCTTAAGTTGTTAAATCCAGTGTCCAGGAATCCTTTATCCCTTGGCTTTAACTTTCAAATTGAGTTACCTTCGGTGCCCATATAGATTTTCCAGATCTCCGTCTGCTATTTCTATGGGGTGGGAGAGTGAAGAAAAAAAAACTTTCCCTTGACAGCTTTCTCCGCTGCTTTCCAATCTTCTTAGGGATACAATGTATCTTTCAGGCAATTCAAGCAATTCAGTTTCCAGGATGTTTAAGAGTCGTTATTGTCCCGGCTCAGCCAGCACTTTCACTTCTCCTGCTTCCTCCAGCACAAATCTTACCCGGCTGCAGGCTTCTTTGTGGCGGCCATTACTGACCGCCGCTCCACCACCTTGGGAAAAAGGGGTTTTTCCGGGCGAGGAGGGGGTCTGCGACACCCCCAAACCCCTGTCCGGATCCCCTCTCTCTTCGGCTGCCTCTACAGGGCAGCCATATCCCCCTGACACATTTGGATCGGGGGCACCTTGGCGGCAAGCGCAGCAGGAATCGTGGACAGTCGCAAATTCCTGCTGCCGCCAAAGCCACGCAAAACCGCTTTAAAGAAAGACATATCTTAATTGGAACTCTTTGATTAAACAGTAACCCCAGAAAGAGAAATAGAAGAAAGAAAAAAAGTATTAAAAGAAATAGTTTATTTGGATTCTTTGGTGACTTTGGAACTTTTTGGAATTATTCTTGATTAAAAATACTTGGGTGTTTGTTTTGGAAAAAAATTTTCTCTTCACGATGGCATTGCTTGTGGATGAACTAAAAATTGAATATAAAAAATATAAAAAAGAAGAACAAGATGGAAAAGATACTTTGGGCATTCTTTTTCAATTTCTAGAAATGACGGTATGCACTTATGAAAAATTGACTATGCAGCAGGACGACTGGGACAAAGAAGAAGAAGAAGCCATCTTTGATGAACAATTGGTTCTTTTGGGGAGGAGGAGAAAGAGGAAAAGAAAAAGGGGATTTTAAGGCTTGAAAAAACAACCAAAAAAGAGAAAAATGAGATGAAAAGTGGATACAAGGTTAGAAAACAACAGAAAGGGGGAAAGCAGAAGAAGAAAAGGGAGGAGGAGAGACAAAGGGGTAAAAAGGGCAAGGAGAAGAATAAGCAAGAGAGAAAGGAGGGGATGAGAAGCCTTAATTGTGGGAAGCAAGATTTAAAGAAACAAAACTTATTTAGAGACAATGGGTAAATTTAATTGAAAAAGGGATTCTGGAAGGTACATAAGATTGTGTTTTTATATGTGTATTTAGAATAAAATGTTTAAGATATAAATGAGTATCAATATATATGATTAGCTTTTTAATGGTATTGATAGTGGTCTTATATGCTTTTATTTTGTTATTGTTGTGTTTTTGCTCTTCTCATAAAATTTATTGTGTAATTTTAGAATGTACTAAACAGAATCCCAATATAAATTAAGTGTTATATTAAGTATTTATATTAAGCTAGGGGAAAGAGTCAAAGGCATCACTCCAATCAGTGTACAGGAGAAATATATTTAAAGAGAAAAGATGAATGGATAGCTGGAAATAGAACAGACAAAGAATGATAAGTATTATGAATTGAACTGAGATGAGATAAATAAAATAAAACTAAGAAAGATAAAAGAGGGAAGAAGCTATATAGAAAATTGAAAATGGTAATAAGATATGGAATGATATATAAAGTGAATATGATTTTTGAATTTGTGTCTGTGCGAAGAGTTTTAACCCGGGATCAAGCAGCTTTCAGAAAAGATGTCTTATGTTTTTTATGTGTTATGTTTTGTTTGTTTGTGTATTGTTTTTGAAAGGCAATAAAATTTTAACTAGCAAGAAATATAATTTGGATAATAGAATGAAAAGGAGAAGTTGGGATAAGATACGAAGTTGAACAGATAACGTAAATATATATATATTACAATTTGGAACTATTTTGTGTGTCCTATTGGTTTTCTTAGAAAAGATCTTTTATGTTATTATGCCTTGATTGTTTGTGTATTGTTTTGTAAAATTAATAAAATTTGTCTTTAAAAAAAAAAAAAGTCTAGAAAGAGTGCAGTGAAGAGCAACCAAGATGATTAGGGGACTGAAGGCTAAAACTTATGAAGAACAGTTACAGGAACTGGGTATGCTTAGTCCCATGATGGCGAACCTATGGCCCGCATGCCACAGGTGGCACATGGAGCCATTTGTGCAGGCACGTGAGCACCAGCCAAACTTACCTGCACTGCGCATGTGCATGCCTCCCAGCTGATTTTCGGCCCATTTGAGGCCTTTTTCGGCCTCCCTGAGGCTCGAGGGAAACCTCTGCAGCCCCAGGAGGCTGAAAAACAGGTCCAGAAATACTGGAAGTGCCTATTTTCAGCCTACGGAGGGCTGCTGGAGCCTGGGGAGAGACCGTTTTCACCCTCCCAGGGGCTAAGGGAAGCCTCTGCAGCCTTTGGAGGCCCAAAAACGGGCCTGTTTCATCACAATACTGGAAAACTCCCATTTGTCAGAAATGGTGCAGGATTTCCTGCTTGGGCAGGGGGTTGGTCTAGATGACCTACAAGGTCCCTTCCAACTCTGATTACCTGATTATCTGATACCTCCAGTGTTGGAGCACCCACAACTTGCGGAGATGAATTGTTTCACTGATTAATTGTTCTCCCTGTTAAGAAATTCCTCCTTTGTTCTAGGTTGCTTCTCTCCTTGATTAGTTTCCATCCATTGCTTCTTGTCCTGCCTTCAGGGGCTTTGTAAAATATGTTGACCTCCTCTCTACTTTGTGGCAGCCCGTCAAATATTGGAACACTGCTATCATGTCACCCCTAATCTTTCTTGTTATTAAACTAGACAAACTAAATTCCTGAAACCATTCTTTCTGTATTTTAGCCTTTGCATGTTGACTGGGGGGACATGATAGCAGTGTTCCAATATCTCAGGGGCTGCCACAAACAAGAGGGAGTCAAGCCAGACTTGATTGCAGGAAATACGACTTCAGCAGCAGAGTGGTCAATGTCTGGAATACTCTACCTGACTCTGTGGTTCCTTTCCCAAATCCTAAAAACTTTAACCTTAGTCTGTCTACTATTGACCTCACCCTTTTCCTAAGAGGTCTGTAGGGGGAGTGCATAAGTGCACCACTGTGCCTACTGTCCCTGTCATTTCTTTATATATATTTATTTTTCTTATACGTATCAATGTATTCATAGCTATGTTTTTACTTATACCTGTTATCTTATAATTGCTTGACAAAATAAATAAATAAATAAAACTAAAATTTATCTATCATCTATCTATCTGTCTATCTATCTATCTATCTATCTATCTATCTATCTATCTATCTATCTATCTATCTATCTATCATCTGTCTGTCTGTCTATCTATCATCTATCTATCTATCTATCTATCTATCTATCTATCTATCTATCTATCTATCTATCTATCTATCTATCTATCTATCTATATTGTCTGTCTGTCAACCTAGAACTAAGGAGACATGTCCTGACCATGAGAATAATTAATAAATAGAATGACTTACCTCCAGAAGTTGTCTGGGATTGTATAAGGTCTACTGCTGGAGAAGGGGGTTGGACTAGACTAAGTATTTCAAAATATAAAAGGAAATTCTAACGTATCCAACTTTTCTAATCTATATAGATTCATTTGACTGATGGGATGGAGCTGCAAACTTGTTCTCATACTTAACTAACACATTTCAACATTAGGTAAAATAATAGAACTGAAAAATAATGATAAAGAACATTAGGAGAACTCATCAATATGATAATCTCAATATGATAATTAGTCTTTAGCTCATCTGGGTATTGTTTGCTGGTGAGGTGGTGTTTACATTTTTTGACTTCATTTTTGGCATTGGCTTCTAACCGGTTTGAAAGGTTTCGGCCTGGAATGATGGGTTTAGAACAGGGGTGGTATTCAGCAAGTTCTGACCAGTTCTGGAGAACCAGTAGCGGAAATTTTGAGTAGTTTGAAGAACCGGCAAATACCATCTCTGACTGCCCCCGCCCCCATTTACTCTCTGCCTCCAGAGTCCCAGCTGATCAGCTGGGTCTTCTTTTGTTGCCTTTCACAGGAGAACAGAGCTGGAAAGCAGGTTAGTGGGGTGGGGAGGGAATGAGATTTTTGCAGTAACCTTCCCCTGACAGCCCACCAAGCATGCCCACCAAGCCATGCCCACAGAACCAGTAGTAAAAAAAAATTTGAATCCCACCACTGGCTTACAACATATAATAACAGAGTTGAAAGGGACCTCAGAGATCTTCTAGTCCAACCCTCTGCTCAAGCAGGAGACCTTATACCATTTTTGATGTACATCTTCTCTGGACTATCTCACTTGTCTGATAGCCATTTTTGTGACAAGCACATAATTTAAACAAAC
The DNA here is from genome assembly GCF_900518725.1 of Notechis scutatus. The sequence goes on along the minus strand of NW_020717186.1, from coordinate 168,494 downwards.
AGATCCAAATAAATAAATTTCCGGGACCTGCGAGAAAACTAACCCAAACCAACAGAATTCCCCCACTGTACAGAATCATTTGATCAGGGAGATGGCTGGCATATAAATTTATTAAATAAATACAAGTAAAAATATTTTATAAATAAAAGGATTAGGCCCTCAAACAATTGTGAATGTAATATCGTTCCTAAGAATCGTTCTTAAATAGCATCACTGGTTGGGTTTTTATTGGATCAGTCTGGCCAATTTATTCAGTTTGCGGCTAAATTATTGATAATGTACAACAGACAGTTTCCATTACTGTACAAAATTTGAGGATCCACACAAAATTTACAAAGGCAGAAAGAGAAGGAAAAAAAATGTAAAGATTACAGCTGTACAGTAAGTCACATGGGAAATGGAAAGTTTTATACTTATATTCTCTACTATCCTGTCAGAGCTGAAGAAGCTTCTTGGATGAGAAGCGAAATGTCTTCCAAAGAAAAACATAGAAAGTCCAGTTACCTCGTGAAAAAGCACTTTTGGGACAACTATGACCTGGATGGTGCAGAATCTCTACAGACACATGAAAAACAATTACAGGAACTGGGCCTGGCTAGTGTTGTGAAGAGAAGGAGCGGGGTGACATGATAGCAGCGTTCCAATACTTGAGGGACTGCCCCAAAGAAGAGGGAGTCAAGCTATTTTCCAAAGCATCTGTAGGCCAGACAAGGAATAATGGATGGAAACTGATCAAGGAGAGGTTCAACCAAGAAATAAGGAGGAATTTTCTGACAAGGAGAGCAATAAACCAATGGAACAGAAGTTGCCTTCGGAAGTTGTGGGAGCTTCATCGCTGGAGGCTTTTAAGAAGAGACTGGAGTGCCATTTGTCAGAAATGGTGTAGGGTCTCTTGCTTGGACAGGGGGTTGGACTATATGACCTAAGGTTCCTTCCAACTCTGATTATCTGTAATCTGTACTTTTAGTGTACCAGTCTGCCAGAGCCTTCATCTCTTCCCTATAAGCTTTTCCATTGTCATCCTGGATAAGACCCACCACAGCTGTGTTATCAGCCTACTTCACAATATGATTTGTAGCATGTTTAACACAACAGTTGTGTTGCTTGGGTGGGGAGTTGAACTAGATGACCTACAAGGTGCCTTCCAACTCTGTTACTCTCTGTTATCTTTAATATGCTTCAGGTATAACAATTACAATTAATTGTCTTGGATGTCTTGTTATATACTCTTTTATGTTGACTCTGTGCTTTAAAGACACATTTGCCTTTTGAGGCCCAGTATAGAATATTTTTGCATGGATTAATAGATTTATCTGAAATGGTGGAGATAGATGATATCTGAAGACTTGCTCTGTAGAAAAAGGGGAAAATGTTTTGAGGGCTGATCCAGGAAACATGACAAGAATCAACGGATTTAAGTTAAATAGAAATATTTAAATATTGATCTAGTGAGGAAGGCTTCTGGTAGAAGCCAGGAGACTGTGAGTTCTAGTCCTGCCTTAGGAATCAAAGTCAACTGGGTGATTTTGGAACAACCATCAGGAGATTGGAAATTCTAGTCTTGCCTTAGGTAGGAAGGCCAGATAGGTGACTTTCACTCAATTGTTAGGAAACAGTGAGTTCTAGTCCTGCCTTAGAAATGAAAGGCAGCTGGGTGACTTTGGGCCAATCACCAGGAGACAGTGAGTTCTAGTCCTGCCTTAGGCATGAAAGGTAGCTGGATGATTTGGGGCCAATCACCAGGAGATGGTGAATTCTAGTCCTGCCTTAGGCATGAAAACTGGCTGGGTAACTTTAAGCCAGTCTCTCTCTCACTTTCTCAGCCCAACCCACCACACAGGGTTGTTATTATGGGGAAAATAGAAGGAGAAAGAAGGGTAAGGTATGTTTTCCACCGTGAGTTATACATAAAAATAACAAAGGCAGGATAAAACTAAAAACAAAGAAGCAAATAAAATGAAGTAGAATTTGTTTGGACACCAGGAAAATTATCATAACAGAAAGACCTGTTCAATAATGTCTCTCCTTGATCTTGAGACGAGGCTGGAAAGATACCATGCAAATAATTCCATCCATGGAGGAATATCTTAGAATACGATTATGTTTATTTCCCACCTAACTGAATTCTAATCTGAATCAGAATACAGCTGGAAGGGATCTTGGAAGTTTTCTACTGAAGCAGGAGATCCTATACAATAAATTTATCTATCTATCTATCTATCTATCTATCTATCTATCTATCTATCTATCTATCTATCTATCTATATCATTCCATTCAAATACAATATACAATTCAGCATTTTTGGAAGCTGAATGGATTCCCAGGTTCAAGAAGTAATTAAACAAGTCCCAATGCTCGCTTGGATTTTTATTTGTATATATCACCCTCACAATTGAAGCCCCAACGAATCTCTCTGGAGATTTACTATCCTTAAATTAGGGAGAGGGGAAAACACACACAGAAACACACCCTGTCTAATCCAACTGTTTGTAGAAGAAAAGTAGCAGAGGCCGAAAATGCGAGCCAACCGGTTTTCACGGGTGAATTGTTGCAATCATCTTTGCCAAGAGGTCCTTCCCGAAGCAGGGAGGTTTTGCAGCCTCACGCACAAAAACATTTCCTTTATGCTCTGTCTCTTAGCCAATTAATGCCACACTAAATTATACACCTGCCAGGTTTCTAATTGCACACCCCGGCAAAACAACTTTTGAGACATTGTCGCACCGATATTAACCTCCAGAAGAAGAGATCATAAAATGCGAGAGCGATAAAATTCGCATTCTGCAGGATTGCATTCCCTAGGATGATATTCTTCAGAAAGATCCACGATATATGGTGGAGTGGAATGAAAAAGGGTAGGGGGTCCCACACTTTGAAGAAGATTTCTGTTCACCTGGGTTCCTGAGGATCTCGAAGCCCCACAGACCAGTGGGTCAGTAGAAAGAGTGCAAAGGAGAGCAAGGAAGATGATTAAAGGCCTGGAGGCTAAAACATATGCGGACCAGTTGCAGGAATTGGGTACATCTAGTTTAAGGAAAAGAAGGACTAGGGGTGACATGATAGCAGTCTTCCAATATCTCAGGGGCTGCCCCAAAGAAGAGGGAGTCAAGCTATTCTCCAAAGCCCCAGAGGGCAGGACAAGAAACAACGGATGGAAACTAATCAAGGAGAGAAGCAACCTGGGATTAAGGAGAAACTTCCTAACAGTGAGGAGAATTAACCAGTGGAACAGCTTGCCACCAGAAGTTGTGGGTAGTTCAACACTGGAAGCATTCAAAAAGAGACTGGACAGCCACGTCTCAAAATATAGGGCCTCCTGGTTGAGCAGGGAGTTTCAGTTATGATGAACGGTTAAAGAATGTTTAGGTTGTTTAGCCTAATGAAAAGAAGGACTAGGGGTGACATGATAGCAGTTTTCCAATATTTAAGGGGCTGCCACAAAGAAAAGAGGGAGTCAACTTCTTCTCCAAAGCACCTGAAGACAGGACAAGAAGCAACGGATGGAAACTAATCAAGTAGAGAAGCAACCTAGAACTAAGAAGAAGATTCTTGACAGTGAGAATAATTAACCAGTAGAACAACTTGCCTCCAGAGGGATTTTGTAGAAGATATAGAACAGCCATTTTTTTTTTCTAAAATGGTATAAGATCTTCTGCTCTGTTTACCTACAGGTAGCTTGCCCTGGCAATGTTGGTGAGGATATTTTTGATTAGGCTGTTGTTTACTAAATTGCAGTCTCCATCCTGTAAAGACCAGAGGTGGGTCTTCAGCAGGTTCTGACCAATTCTGGAGAACCGGTAGCAGAAATTTTGAGTAGTTTGGAGAACCGGCAAATGCCACCTCTGACTGGCCAAGCCCCCATCTCTTCTCTGCCTCCCATTGAGTCCCAGCTGATCGGCTGGGTCTTCTTTGGTTGCCCTGCCCAAGAGAACGGAGCTGGAAAGCAGGTTAGTGGGGTGTGGAGGGAATGGGGATTTTACAGTATCCTTCCCCTGCCATGCCCACCAAGCCATGCCCACCAAGCCATGCCCACCAAGCCATGCCCAC
>NW_020717186.1:143250-154950 GCF_900518725.1 Notechis scutatus | reverse complement strand
ATCTATCTATCTATCTATCTATCTATCTATCGATCTATCTATCTATCTATCTATCTATCTATCTATCTATCTATCTATCTATCTATCTATCATCTATCTATCTATCTATCTATCTATCTATCTATCTATCTATCTATCTACCTATCTATCTAGCTATCCATCCATCCATTAAATCCATCTAATCTATCCATCCATCCATCACTAGCAATAGCACTTAGACTTATATACTGCTTCACAGTGCTTTACAGTCCTCTCTAAGCAGTTTACAGAGACAGCCTCTTGCTCCCAATAATCTAGGTCCTCATTTTACCCACTTCAGAAAAATGGAAGGCTGAATCAACCTTGAGCCAGTGAGAATCAAACTCCTAGCAATGGGCAGAATCAGCCTGCAATACTGCATTCTAACCACTGTGCCACCATAGCTCATCATGCAGATATTTAGTTATAACTTACACCTTCTTCAATAAAAATACCCACTGTTCATTTTCTTAGGGATATCTGGAATTTATCCTAGGACAACTAGGAGATCAACATGGGATGACCAACCTCATGGACATAATGAGGCCAAACAGTCTCTTTGTGATTAGCGGCCCAAAGTCAACCAGCTCCTTTTATGAGTGAGATAGAACTAAAACTCAATGTCACCAGGTGATTGGTCCAAAGTCACCCAGTTGGCTTTCATGCCTAAGGTTGGACTAGAACTCTGAAGAAAAACATATTCAGTAAAAAGAGCCAGTATCCATATTCTTTGGGATATCTGGAATTTAGGAGATTGACATGGGATAACCAACCTCATGGACACACTGAGGCCAGATTAGAACTCATCATCTCCTAGTGAGTGGAAGGGACTTTGGAGATCTTCCAACCTCCTCTACTTTAACAGGGGTCTTCAAACTTGACAGTTTTAAGACAAGTGGACTTCAACTCCCAGAGTTCCTCCTCCAGTCATGTTAGCTCAGGAATTCTGGAAGTTGAAGTCCACAAGTCTTAAAGCTGTCAGGTTTGAAGACCCTGGAGGTCAGTCAGCGCTGAAGAACCTTCTTTGATGAGAAGCAAAATGTCCTCAAAGAAAAACCAGAAAATCCAGTTGCCTCTTGCAAAAAGCACCTTTGGGATCACCATCTCCTGGTTTCTAAGCCAGAACCACTAAGCCAGAACCACCAAACTGGCTCTCAACTGGTTTGACTGCCACTTTCTTTTAAGATCCCATTCACATGACCTCCCACCATCCTACAACTGGTGGATTCCTGTGGGAAAAAAGTGGAATGGTGGAAACCACTATTTGTGGGTAGCACTTTCTTGTAGCAACATGCATTTGCCTCTCATTTCCACCAGTGAAGTGAAACACAAACAAGAAACATCTATTCTCTTGAAACTTCCAGATTGAAGGGCTTCGGTGATAGACAGAAATCCGCGATTGTGCGCAGTTTCTGTCTGGGCTCGCTGCTGGAGCGCCCTGAGCCGGCTGGTTTCGGGGCTAAGCCACCCCATAGAGGTGGTGAAGAGGGGGGAGACCACCAGCAGGGTCGAGGAGAGCCGCATCTCTCCTCCTCAGCTGGCCATTACGCCCTTTCCTGAAGGCGGTTGCAGTAGTGGTCAGAAATGGCCACCTCAAAGAAGAACTTGACCGGAAAAGAATGTGCAGGAGGAAGATAAGAAGTGAAAGTTTTGGCTGACTGGGTTAAATTGTAAAAGCAACAACTAAGGTACCCTGGAATTTAAACTTACAAAAAATAACATCGCTCCCAAAGAAGAGTCAGAAGCAGTGAAGGAAAGTGAAAAGGGAAAGGTTTGGCTTTTTTTCTTCTTCTCTCTCCTTCCCTATACTGACAACTAAGAGACTTAAATAAGAAATCGGAAAAATCCGCATCAATAGGCAATTAAGCTGAAAATAAAACAAAATTCCAAAGGGATAATAAAGATTTCTGGACATTAAAATTTTTCTTTTTCATAAGCAGGAAGGGAGAGAAAAAGAATAAAAGGGCAGGATCTGGAAGAGGGAGGAGACTATCTGGAATTAAAAAGAATCTACAGTAAAACTTCAACAAGACTTCTAAAAGATACATTTTAACTGAAACTTTGCAACTAAATAGTAACCCCAGGAAGAGAAAGTGAAAAAAAAGAGCAAAAAAGAAACAGCTTGCGTGTATTTGGATTATTTGGTGATCTTTGGATTCTTGGTTATTATATTTGAATGACTAAAATCAATCAGGTGGTTGTTTAAAAATTTATACAATGGCACCACTTCTGGATGAATTGAAAATGGAACTTAAAAAGTACAAAGAAGATGCACAAGAAGGGAAGGGTTCTTTTGGCTTCGTTTTTCAATTCTTAGAAATGGAGATTTGGAACTATGAGAAACAACAAGAAACGACTGCAAAACAAGAAGACTGGTACAAAGAAGAAGCCATCTTTAATGAACAAGCAATTTTATGTGGGGAAGAAAAAGGAAAGGGGGGAAAGAGAATGGAGAATTTAAGACTTAAAAAAACAACCAAAGAAAAGAAAAATAATTCGAAAAATAAGTATAATACTGGAAAGCAACAGAAAAGGGGAATACAGAAGAGAGAAATAGAGGTAGAGAGACAAGGGGGTAAAAAGGGGAGAGAGAAGAAGAGAGGGAAGAAGGAAAGGAAAAGAAGTTACAAAGGACCAGAGCAAGATATAGAGAAACAGGACCTATTTAGAGATAATGGGTGAAAATCTAACTGAAAAAGGGATTCTGTAAAGGTACATAAGATTGTATTGTTATATTAGTAATAGAAATAACTTTAGAAAATTGGAAACAACGTATGATTAAAATGAGGGATAAAACAGTTAGTGTAATTTAGTGAAATGTTTGTGAATAAAATAAGTGAATAATTAGTTAATGTTTTATAAAATATAAGTGAAGGGGGGGAATTAACTATGGAAAGCTTATAATTGTTCCCATAGAAGTATGATATTTAATTGAAAAGTAATGTTAAAGATGTTAAGACTTTAATGAATATTAATATTAATGATAGAATTGAATTGGAATGGAATGTTGTTTTAATTATATACATTTATATTTTTTTCTTTTTTTAAGAATACAGTGTGTATTTTAAGAATGTACCAAGCAGAATCCGAATGGAAGTTATGTATTATATTGAATGTTACAACTTTAGGGAAAAGATATAAAGGCGTCATACTCCAATCAGTAACTACATGAGAAATTTTGTTTAATGAGAAAAGATAATAGATAATTGAAACAGGACAGACAAAAAATATAAATACAATGATTTGAATTGAGATGAGATAATTAAAATAAAATTAAGAAAACTAAAAGAGGGGAGATGCTATGCAGAAAATGTAAAATAGTAATAAGATATGGAATAGAATATAAAAATGAGCATGAACCTGAATTTGTGTCTGTACGAAGAAATGTAACCCGGGATTACGCTACTTTCAAAAAAGATGTTTTATTTGTATTTTTTTTCCTCTTTGTGAAAACTCAAATAAAATTTACAGAAAAAAAAGAAAGAAACATCTATTCTCTTGTCCAAATCGTTGCAGTTGTCGGCTGCACAAACCCCTTTAATTAGAGGTAAGGTCAGGAAGCGTCTTTATAAGAGTAACCTGTTTCAGCAAACCTCCAGAAACTAGCAAAGATCAGCAGATTCCTCACTTTTGTGAAAGGGCCATGGCTTGTGACAACCACAGTTCATGTTCTTTAAACCGCTTAACAGTTAATCACATTTAAAGCCAGGTGGGCAAAATATCCCTCTACTTCATCCATTCTCGCCAGGTCATCATGTCAAAAATGTGACAAGAAATGGATGCTAACGCAAGATTCATTTACTTATAAAATAGACGGCACTTCGTGATCACACGGGCTATCAATCTTAACTCAGCCTCCCCCAAAAAGCCAATGTCCTCTTAGGCTGCATTAACAGAGGGATAAATGTCTATGGAGATTCTCAGTCATCCAGGTCCTGGTTGTCCCAAAGGTGCTTTATTAAGAGACAACTGGACTTTCTGTTTTTTTCTTTGAACAGCCTTCTTGGAACGGCTGAAAGGACTGTGTTGTGTCTTTCCATTCCCCAACATCCAATCAGAGTTGAAGAAGCTTCTTGGATGAGAAGCAAAATGTCTTCAAAGAAAAACCAGAAAGTCCAGCTGCCTTTGGGACAGCAGAGGGATAGAACTGAGATCACTAGTACTGTTCTACCCTGTTTCTCCAACAATACGGCCTCCCCCAATAGGAAGTCCCAGCATGTTTTATAGGCATGAAATGAAATTAAGCCCCTCCCCCCCAAATTAAGGCCTATATTAAAACATGCGAAATGGGGGGGAATGGTGGGGGGGCTTGCCGTTAGGAAGTACTTTTGTTGCACACCCGGATATGGTGCTGCCTGCGTTGACCCCGATACGAAGTGCCCCACCAACGCCGAGGTCAACATCCAAGCCGTCACCGCCCGCCCGAAGATGCAAGGGGGGGGGGAATTAAGTCACCCCCGAAAAGATGGCCTAGCCATTTTTTCGGGGCTCAAAATAAAATAAGACCCAGCCTTATTATATGAGAAACACGGTAGTTCTAGTACTGTTTTACAAAGACCACATTTGGAATACTGCATCAAGTTTTGGTTACCACAATGTGTGTGTGTGCGTGTGCGTATGTGTGTTTTGAGACACTAGAAAGAGTGCAAACAAGAGCAACAAAGATGATCAAAGGCCTGGAGATTAAAACAGATAAAGAACAGCTTCGGGATTTGGATTTGGCTAGTCTAAAGAAAAGAAGAATTGGGGTGACATGATGGAAGTATTCCAATATTTAAGGGGCTTCCACAAAGAAGAAGGGGGTCAACCTTTTCTCCAAAGCACCTGAAGGCAGGGCAAGAAACAATGGATGGAAACTAATCAAGAAGCAACCTGGAACTAAGGAGAAATTTCCCAATAGTGAGAACAATTAATTGGTGGAATGGCTTGCCTTCAGAACTTGTGGATGTTCCATCACTGGAGGCTAAATGTACAAAAAAACCAGTTTCATGAATTGAGTATATATAGTCTAGTGAAAGGGTGCAGTGGCTTAGTGGCTAAGACGCTGAGCTTGTCGATCAGAAAGGTCAGCAGTTCGGCAGTTCGAATCTCCAGCGCCGCGGAACGGAGTGAGCTCCTGTTCCTTGTCCCAGCTTCTGCCAACCTAGCAGTTCGAAAGCACGTAAAAAATGCAAGTAAAAAAATAGGGACCCCTTTGGTGGGAAGGGAACAGCATTCCGTGCACCTTCGGTGTCTAGTCATGTCAGCCACATGACCATGGAGACATCTTAAGACAGCACTGGGCCTTCGGGTTTATAACTGAGATGAGCACTGGCCCCTAGAACCGGAAACAGCTAGCATGTATGTGCGAGGGGAACCTCTACCTTTACTTTTAGTCTAGTGAAAAAAAGGACTAGTGGTGACATGATAGCAGTATTCCAATATTTGAAGGGCTCCTACAGAGACAAGGTGGTCAAACAATTTTCCAAAGTACCAGAAGGCAATGGATGGAAACTAACCAAGGAGAAAAGCAACCCAGAAATAAGAAGAAATTTCCTAACAGGGAAAACAATTAACCAGCGGAATCACTTGCTTCCAGAAATTGTTTGTGTGTCAGCTTTGGAAGTCATATTGAGACCCGATGCTCTCACGCTGCCCCATTTTGAGCCTGGGAAAATGGGAGGGGGGAATTTCTTGGAGTGTATGTAGTTAGACCTAATAACATTCTTTTTCTAATTCAAGGTCATGTTATTTTGTACATAAGTGAGGGGAAGTCTCAAGTTGAGACAGATGGTGATAGGGGCATGTGATGTGATGATGGGTGCAGGGGGTGGATTTGTAGTTTTTACTTAGGAAGCCCAGAACTTTCTGATTCAGGATTCCCCAGTTGTGCCAGTTTACTATCCAAATAAAACAGAACTTTTGAGAAGATGCCTGTATCGGTTGGAGTGGAGTTTTTTTTTTTGGGAATGCTGACATTGTGCTTCATTGCTGGAGGTTTTTATGAAAAGATTGGACTAGGGGTGACATGATAGCAAACTTCCAATATCTGAGAGACACCTTGAATTGGACCTAGAAATAGATTGGAGGCAACACAGCTCCTGCAAGAGAGGGGACACCTGGGTAAATCTAGACCTACACACAACCACGTGAGCCGCCACACTTTGAAGTCAACTGAAGTTTAGGGATACTTTTCAAGGGCAGCCCATTGTAGAGCACATTGAAGTAGTCAAGACAGGAGGTGACTGGGGCATGGGTGACCGTGAGCAGAGATTGTCCATCCAGGAAAGGATGCATGCATGGATTTCTATCCGTTAAAATAAAAACAACATTCTCACACCATGGCTAATATTATAGCATGATGAGCATCACTACCAAGAGATGAGAAGAATTAAAATGAAAAGAAAGGAAATTGGTGGTCTGCTAGGCCAGGCGGAGTTAAACATAGCCAATTAATTTTGCTTTTTAATTTATGGAGATATTTCAGGGAGCGTGAGCATTCAGGGAAGTTCAAATATTAAAAGGAGACCTTTTACCTGATGTTTGCAATTAAGGGATCCATTATTTGCTACTCCACACTCGGTAAATACAGTTAGAACTCTGGTCACCTTGAAGCTTCTACAATTATCAGAGAGCACAAATATCTGTCATTTTGCAGAAGAATTTGGGATGGCTTGTTTTAATTACATGGAGCTTCTCCACCTCTGCTAGGGAATTAGGAGGAGATGGTCTCCCAATAGCCATACTCTGAGTGGTGAAAGCTGTTTCATTTGCAGGTTGCAAATTGGGGTGTTGGTGATATTTCAGGATGCCATTTGACCCCAGATTCAAACATAGATTCATGTTTGATGCTGCTGACATGGTAGCAGTAGTGTCAACATACTTGTCATGCCCTTGTTAGAGTCAGACTCTGAGGGAGAGGAGGAACAGCCGACAGGGAGTAAAGGTGTGGTTCCGGAGGTTGTGGAGGAGGCTGGGGAAGGGCAAAGGCTGGCTGGGCAGTCAGAGAAAGAACCAGGCCCATCCCTTCTGCATCCCAGGACACGCAGGGAGAATGGAGAAGGAAACAACTTGGCTTACGAGAGAGGAAGTGGCCATGATCCCCCTCATTGGTTGCAGCTGGGGAGAATAGTATATAAGAGAGACGGTTACAACACAGCGTTGCCAGAAGCAAAGCGTATGTTATTTTGGGCTGGAGTTATCTTGGTTGGCATCCTTCCAACAGACTGTGCCTTGTTATCTCCTTGAAGTTGGTAATTACTTATCCTGGTCTGATGTGGAAATTCCTTCATTGTAGTTTGTTTTAGTTTTTTATTTCACCTCTATCTGCTCATTAAGTTCAGACTGTATTGCTTTCTTTTGAAGACTATTTTATCTCCAACTGAGAATTATTGAACAATGGGGCCAAGTTGGAAGCATTAAAGGACATTTATTTACATTTTGAAATTTGTCGCGTTTGTGTTACACTCTGGGTCATCACAACACTAGTCTATAGTGCCTCCTCAATAACAGTAGCAGAGATGGAAGGGACCTTGGAAGTCATCTAGTCCAACTCCCTCCTCAAGCAGGAAACCCTATCCCCGTGATGGCGAACCTATGGCATGTGTGCCACAGGTGGCACGCAGAGCCATTTGTGCCGGCACGCAACCCGCAGGCAAATTTAACTCACTGAAAAGGGCGTGCCTCACAGATGATTTTCTGCCTGATTGAGGCCTTTTTCGGCCTTCCAGAGGCTTGAAGAAAGCCTTTGCAGGCTGAAAAATAGGCCCATTTTGTCACTTCCTGTATTTCCGGAGATACCGGAAGTGATGATATGGGCCCATTTTTTTGCCCTGCAAAGGCTGCAGAAGATTTCCTCAAGCCTCTGGGAGGCTGAAAAAGGCCTCAAACAGACTGAAAATCAGATGGGAGGTGCAGTGCAGGCAAAAGGGCGGCGACGGGGGGATTTCACATGCATGTGCAGGGGGCGTGGGGGGACCACGCGCGTTGCTTTCTGAGTGCTGGCATGTGAGGGAGCGCACGCAAGTGCGTACACAATTTTTGGCACAAGAACCCAAAAAGGTTAGCCACGACTACCCTATCCCATTTCAGACAAGTGGCTGTCCAGTCTTTTTTTTTTTTGAAAGCCTCCAGTGATGAAGCACTTCTGAAGGTAAGCTGTTCCATGGGTTGATTGCTCTTACCATTAGGAAATTTTCCTTAGTTCTAGGTTGCTTCTCTCCTTGGTTAGTTTCCATCCGTTGCCTTCTGGGGCTTTGGATAATAGTTTGATCTTCTCATCTCTGTTGTTGTTGTTGTTACTTGCAAAGTCATGTCCGACCCATTGAAACCCCATGGACAGCGTTCCTCCCAGCCAGGGGTGGGATTCAAATTTTTTAACAACCGGTTCTGTGGGCATGGCTTAGGTGGTGGGCGTGGCTTGGTGGTCATGTGACTGGCTGGGCGTGGCCAACTCAACATCACTCACATCGAGGCACGCATCTCCTCGCCTGGCCTCTCATGACTGTGGGGATGCTTGCAACAGTCGTAAGTGTGAAAAACGGTCATAAGTCACTTTTTTCAGTGCCATTGTAGCTTTGAGTGGTCACTCCACACAAGCAAAGTACCAGCAAAGGAGGGGGAAAAAAACTCCAGAGAAGTTCCTGAGACAGGAAGTCTAGTCCTGCCAAGAATGTAATAAGGGTTAACGGAGAGGCAGTTTCTGCAAGCAACACCAGAATGTTTCCTTCCTGCCTTCCCTACAGGATTAGGCCAGTAAATTCTTCTAACAACCGGTTCTCCGAACTGCTTAGAAAGTTAACAACCACTTCTAGCGAATAGGGGCGAACTGGTAGAATCCCACCCCTGCTCCCAGCCTTCCTGTCCTCTACCATCTTCTGGAGTTCATTTAAGCTCACGCCGACTGCTTCAGTGACTCCATCCAGCCACCTCCTTCTCTGTCACCCCCTTCTTCTATTGGCTTCAATCTTTCCCTCATTTCTGTAGGAGCCCCTCAGATATTAGAAGACTGCTATCATTTCACCCCCAGTCCAATCTCTTCTTGAAAACCTTCAGTGATGGAGCACACACAACTTCTGGAGGTAAGTCATTCCGCTGGTTAATTGTTTTCCCTGTTAGGAAATTCCTCTTTAGTTCTAGGTTGCTTCTCTCCTTGGTTAGTTTCCATCCATTGTTTCTTGTCCTGCCTACAGGTGCTCTGGTAAATACATTGACCCCCTCTTCCTTGTGGCAGCCCTTCAAGTATTGGAAGACTGCTTTCATGTCACCCACATGGTCCTTCTTTTCACTGTAGGTACACCCAGTTCCTGCAATCATTCTTCATATGTGTTTTAGCCTAATCATTTTTGGTGCTCTGCTCTGAACGCTTTCCAAAAAGTTGCTTCTTGTCCTGCCTTCAGGTGCTTTGATCCCTTCTTCTTTGCGGCAGACCCTTATATTTTGGAAGGCTGCTATTAAGTCTTCATCCAGTTTTGGTCACCACACTATCAAAAAGATGTTGAGACTCTATGAAAAGTGCAGAGAAGACCAACCAGGAGGATTAGGGGACTGGAGGGTGAAACATCTGAAGAACGGTTTCAGGAACCTGGGCCTGGCTAGTCTAGCGAAGAGAAGGACCAGGGGAGACAGGATAGCGGTCTTCCAGTATTTGAGGGGCTGCCACAGAGAGGAGGGGGGTCAACCTATTTTCCAAAGCACCTGAAGACCAGACAAGGAATAATGGATGGAAACTGATCAAGGAGAGATTCAACCTGGAAATAAGGCAATTTTTTCTGACAGTGAGACCAATCAACCGATGGAACAGAAGTTGCCTTCAGAAGTTGTGGGAGCTTCCTCACTGGAAGCTTTCAAGAAGAGACTGGACTGTCATCTGTCAGAAATGGGGTAGGGTTTCCTGCTTAGGCGGGGGGTGGGGGGTGGTGGACGAGATGACCTACAAGGTCCCTTCCAACTCTTGTTAATCTGTAACCCAGACTACACAATCAAAACAGAATCAATACAGAGGAGACATATGAGTAAATAAAGGCAAAGATACAATCTCTCTGGATTCCTGGTGATCCCATGAGATGGATGGGTGGATTCTGGATGTATCTTTTGACGTTGCCATTTTGTAAGAGCTTTGGGGTTTCCTGACAGCCTCTGGTCCATGACTAACCAGGTGCAACCTTGCTTTGCTCTGGCTGAGATCAGCCATGGTTGGCTTGGTGCTGCCACCTGCTGGGACACAAATATAATGGACCTCTTGCCAACCAGTATGGAAATCCTCAAGGAGAATCCCTCATTGGAGTAAACTTTCACTGATGAGATATTGGGTTCAATAGCCGGAGAGTTATCTCATGGTTTTACTTTCGTTGAGGTTGATTGATCAGTGGGGGAGATGAAGAGGTTTTTAAGACTGGAAAATGTCTCAGTTATTAAAGGATCAGCCCAAGGTCCCCTTAATCAAAATATCACCTGTTGTAATGACGAGGCAGTTGAGTTGTTTGATCATGATCAACTGAATCATGATGAACTTTACTGGAGTCTAGTCTTGCATTTATACACATTTTTAGTTATCCTCAATCATTGGTTAACTTTGGTTACTGCTTAACTTTTGTTACTGTTTAGCATAATAGTAATTAACACAATTAATTATCTCTAGTTAAAGTCTAACATATGTTTACTTCCTCTCTCTAATCCTCCTTTAGATTAGTGACTTTGTTTGCCTGATTTGTATTTGCTTGGAAACATTCTTTATCTGAGGTTTGCCATCCGAGGTTGGAACATTCCTGCAATTACAACTCTACAAATCACCAGTATACAAAAAGGACGTTGAGACCTTAGAAAGAATGCAGAGAAGAGCAACAAAGATGATTAAGGGACTGGAGGCTAAAACATATAAGAACAGTTTCAGGAATTGGGTATGTCTAGTTTAGTGAAAAGAAGGACTGGAGTGACATGATCGCATCTTCCAATATTTGAGGGGCTGCCACAGAGAAGAGGAGGTCAACTTATTCTTTAAAGCAGCTGGGGCAGAGGTGGTCTTCAGCAGATTCTGACCAGTTCTGGAGAACCAGTAGCAGAAATTTTGAGTAGTTTGGAGATCTGGCAAATACCGTTTCTGACTGGCCATGCCCCCATCTCTTCTCTGCCTCCCATTGAGTCCCAGCTGATCAGCTGGGTCTTCTTTGGTTGCCCTGCACAGGAGAACAGAGCTGGAAAGCAGGTTAGTGGGGTGGAGAGGGAATGGGGATTTTGCAGCATCCTTCCCCTGCCATGCCCACCAACCCATGTCCACCAAGCCACACCATGCCCACCAAGCCACGCCCACAGAACCCCATCCCTGAGCTGGGGCGGGGTGAAAAGTAAGGGATGGAAGCTCATTGAAGACAGACCCAATCTAGAACTAAGGAAAAATTTCCTGATAGTGGGAAGAATTAATCAATGGAAGAATTTCTTTCCAGAAGTTATGAGTGCTCCAACGCTGGAAATTTTTAAGACAATATTGGACAACTATTTGTCTGAAGTGGGTTTTTAATAGGATTTTCCTGCCTGAGCAGGGAGTTGGGGTTAGAAGACCTCCAAAAGTACCTTCCAAATCTCTCGTCTATAGAGATTCTCGGTCATCCAGGTCATGGTTATCCCAAAAATGTTTTGTTTTTTTCAAAGGGCAACATAACTTTCTTTCTTTCTTTCTTTCTTTCTTTCTTTCTTTCTTTCTTTCTT
>NW_020717186.1:130253-143240 GCF_900518725.1 Notechis scutatus | reverse complement strand
CTTTCTTTCTTTCTTTCTTTCTTTCTTTCTTTCTTTCTTTCTTTCTTTCTTTCTTTCTTTCTTTCTTTCTTTCTTTCTTTCTTTCTTTCTTTCTTTTTGCTTGAAGATGTTGTGCTCCTCATACAAAAAAGCTTCTTCAGTTCATCCCAGCCCTATTATTCCATCTAGGTCAGAGGTCTCCAAACATGGCAACTTTAAGACTTGTGGACTTCAACTCCCAGAATTATCCAGCCAGCTTTGCTTGTTGAGTTGAAGTCCGCAAGTCTTAAATTTGCCAAGTTTTGGGACCCCTGATCTAGGCATTGAAAGAGTCTCCACAGAAAAGAAAAAAGAAATAAGCCCCAAAGAATAAGCATAGAGTTCCTGAAGATTACAAACATGTTCTTCTAACTAGCTTGCCTAATTCTTCTGCTCTCACACACAGAGACATTCTCCCAAAGGGGCTTGGGATGATGGTCTAATCTATTGGGTTGTGAGTAAATCACAATCAGACCAGAGCTGGAAGGGACCTTGGAGGTCTTCTAGTCCAGCCCCCTGCTCAAGTAGGAGACCCTATACCATTTCAGACAAGTGGCTGTCCAGTCTCTTCTTAAAAACCTCCATTAATGAAGCACCCACAACTTCAAAACTGGAACATTATATGATTATAAAATGGGATAAAATATTAAAAGGAATGTGTAAAATGTTTAAGATTTAATGATAGAGTTTAATTTGTTATGGATTATTGTTTTAACTATATTATAAATTTATTATTCCTTCTTATTTCAAAATATAGTACGTAGTTTTAGAGTGTACTAAGAAGAATCAGAATGAAAATTATATATTATTTTAAGTGTTATTTAGGGGAAAGATATAAAGGCGTCATACTTCAATCAGTGATTACAGGAGAAATTTTGTGTCAATGAGAAAAGATAATAGATAATTGAAAAAGAACAGACAAAAGATATAATGATTTAAATTGAGATGAAATAAATAAAATAGAATTAAGAGAGTGAAAAGAGGGGAGAAGCTATATAGAAAATGTAGAATGGTAAATAAGATATGAAATGGTATATAAAGTGAGCATGAATTTGAATTTATGTCTGCACAAAAAGATGTAACCCGGGACTAAGCCGCTTTCCAAAAAGAAGTTTTATGTTTTTATGTTTTGTGTTTTGTATGTGTATGTTTGTTTATTGAAAATTAATAAAATTCTTATTAAAAAAAACAACGAAGCACCCACAACTTCTGAAGGCAAGTGATTTCATGGATTAACAGAATTAACAGCTGGAAGGGACCGTGGAATTCTTCTAGTCAAATCCTCTGCTCAAGCATTAGATGACGATCTAATCTAGGGGTCTTCAAACTTGACAGCTTTAAGACTTGTGGACTTCAACTCCCAGAATTCCTCCTCCAGTCATGTTAGCTCAGGAATTCTGGGAGTTGATTGTTGTCCACAAGTCTTAAACGTGCCCAAATTTGAAGACCTTTGATCTAATCTATTGGGTTGTAAGTAAATCACAATCAGACCACAGCTGGAAGGGACCTTGGAGGTCTTCTAGTCCAGCCCCCTGCTAAAGCAGGAGACCCTATACCATTTCAGACAAGTGGCTGTCCAGTCTCTTATTAAAAACCTCCAGTGATGAAGCACCTACAACTTCTGGAGGCAAGCTGTTCCACTGGTTAATTGTCCTCCCTGTTAAATGACATGAAAATGAGAAGATGAGAAGAATGAACAAATGAAAATGCCGATAAGGAAAAAAAAGAACAGACATCTTATTGGTGGGAAAATAGAAAACGAAAAGCTGCTCAGAAGGTTTCTTACCCAAGCAGAATGGCATTGACTTGAAATAAACCCCTAAATAGGATGTGGCAGTCTTACAAACACAATAACAACCTTCAACAAATGAGAATAACAAACACCCTGTAAGCTTGGGAGCTGGCCTTGGCGATTCTGCTGGTGTCATCTCTTTCGGTGGCTTTAATTTCCAGCAGTAAGCACAAGCTGCTGCACAGTGTTGTCAAAACCACAATGAAGTTATGTCATTGACTATTAAAGGACTGGCCTGCCGACTGCCAAACAGCCAGATTTGAATTTCATGCTCGCTACTAAACATCAACACAAATATGTCTAATTTCATAAAAAAAAAACAAAAAAAAAACCCGGCTGGCTCCATAAGAACTTGACAGCTTGCCATATTTTCTGGGGTTTTTTTTTCTCCACAACCCCGGAGGGGGGATTTTGAAATGGAACGGGACCTCACTGCCTGGGGTGTCTGTGTGTGTGTGTTTGCATGTGCCTGTGTGTGTGGGGGGGAGGGGGGGATGAGAAATGGCAATGTTGCAATAGCACAGCAACGAGATTGGGCCGGCGATGTGGAAGTCAATTAACCGTTGATGGTTGAAACCGTCTACATAGCTCATGTTGGCTGCTCCTGAGTTCATTCATGCAGCTGAGAAGTATTGGTGTTAAATTCCCTAAGAGAGGGGTAAGTGAGAGAATAAGCGTGTCACACATTCTGTAGAAAGGTTGTGAGGGTGTTCAAAGAATGAACTAGTTGTTGTGCTGGTCCTATCAGAAGATGCTAAGAAACAGTGGTTAGAAAATGCAACAACAAGGGCTGTTTTGTTATCAATCAAAACCTGAAAAGCAATGCAAAAAAAAATAATTTTTTTTTTGTTTCCCTGACATGCCCGTGGCATTTTTATTATATTGCTTTGTGCTCATTTTACACGCACACACTCACACACAAACTACTCTATACCCGTGCTTCGCTATGAAACTGTGTGACCGGGCTTAGTTTTTGGGGAGGAAAATAAGGGGGGAAAAAGTTGCTGCCTCTGCCTGCCAGCATCCATTGGTAGTCATCTGGCTAGTGTCCTGTCGGTGTGTGAGAGAGTTGAGGGCTGTTTGGAAAGTGAAACAGTATTTGCTATGTGAGCATGAAGGAGACAGTAAGGAGCCTGGGCATGGCTTAGCTCAACTGTTCTGGACTAAAGCTGCTTGGTGCTGTAAAAACAAAACTGAAACTGAAACTCCTCTCCTCCGCTTGTGTTTTGCATTTGGAAGAGATTTCTTTTCAGGTGGGGAGGGGGGAGTAGAACTCCTTAGCATCAAAGCATGTTAATAATAATATAGGAAATACTCTAAATGCTCTGATGGTCATTTTGAAAAATCCTTTCTTAGTGAGCACCTAGAAGCCAAGAGGAACATATGGGCCAAATTCCAACTTTGTAGTCTTTACATACACACACACACACACACACGTGTGTGTGTGTGTGTGTGTGTGTGTGTGTGTGTGTGTTTTAATCATATGAAGCTGCTCAGAGAAGCTGCTCAGAGTCCTTTTGGAGTTGGGTGTCTGTAAACTTGACCGACAAACAAGTGTTATTGGTGTTGGACAGTAGGGGTATCTGGTTTATAGGATTTTACAGTTATGTTGGTGTTTTTTTTATTGTGAGTGTAACTGTTCCATGGTATAGATTGGTTTTATTGCTTTTTGTGTATTTTTTTTTATTGTTGCTAGGGTTGTAAATTTTGATTATGATTGCTCTGTGTCTGATAAGGATGATGATAATGATCTTTCACAATTTGGAGATACCTTCCCCAATGTAGCTCTATCTGAAACTTAATTTAGATGGAGACAGAAAGATATACAGATACACATGTACACAGAAGATAGATAATAAAGATATAGATAGAGAGCTGAAAGAGAGATACAGACGAATGATAGATATGTAGACAGACAGACAGACGTGTAGACAGATAGATATAGATGGCGATAGATACAGTTGGTAGGTAGGTAGGTAGATGGATGGGTGGGTGGAAGGAAGGAAGGAAGGAAGGAAGGAAGGAAGGAAGGAAGGAAGGAAGGAAAAGAAAGATGATGAGAGAAAGAGAGGTGATAAATTGAGACAATAGATCTATTTATGTTATGATAGGTAGATAGATTACACACACACACACACACACACACACACACACAGAGAGACAGACAGAGAGACAGAGAGAGAGACAGAGAGAGAAATGATAGATATATGGATGGATAGATGGATGGATATATGGATGGAAGGAAGGAAGGAAAAGAAAGATGATGAGAGAAAGAGGTGATAAACTGAGACAATAGATGTAACAGATAAGTTGATAGATTTTACACACACACACACACATACACACACACACACACACACACACAGAGAGAGAGAGAGAGAGAGAGAGAGAGAGAGAGAGAGATGATAGGTAGGTAGTGATCTAAAGAAGGAAAGAAGAAAGGAAGGAATAAAGGAAGGAAGGAGGAAGGAAAAGATGATAAGAGAAAGATGATAAACTGCAAAAATAGATATAACAGATAGATGATGATAATGATGATAGAGATTATAGACAGATAAATGATAGATTTCATGAAATTGCTCCCAATAAAAAGACTTTGTTGGTTTTTTTATTTTCTTTCTCTTCTATTTCATAACACTTCTTCAGGATTTATCAAAACCACAGGCTTCATCAGAGAGTTTTGAAAAAGTTTGGCTCATTAATTGAAATTCTACGATTGATGTGAGACATTTGTGGTCCAGAGGAACAGTTTCTAGCAAGTTTTCCCACACATCTTTCCTTGCATTTTCTGTCAAAACTCAATACTAATGCAATAACAATAAAAATACAAGGGTTTTGGAAAGCAAACCTGTCTCCAACTGTTTGAAGAGAATATAAAAGAAAAAATGGGGTTTTTTGGACAAATTTTATCATTAGTTTTTCCACCCACCTCTTTATCACACATCATGTTCTATTGCAATATGTTGTAATGGTGCAGTTTTTAATGGCATGGTCTGTGCTTCAATTCAAAAACAGTAGAGATCTGTTCTCTTCTTAGCACAATAATGTGTTAAGCACAACAATGTAGGTAGCTCTCAATTTACAGCCACAATTGAGACCAGAATTTCCATTGCTAAGTGTTAGAAATTCTGTGTATACATGTCGCACCACAGAGCAAACAAAGAGTACAGTCATCATGTGCTTTACTGCTCAGCTGTTTAACTGTAACAGGAAACAGGAAACTCTACTTAGAACAAAAGAGCCTAGAGTATATGCCATATATCCAAACTTGTAAACACTGCCATCTACTAGCTGAATACTCCTGTAGTTGTTGCAAGAAAATACAATCCAACAATTATTTCCAACACTAAGTAAGGCAGTTGTTAAGTGAATCATGCCTAATTCGATGACCTTTTTGACCACAGTGGTTAAGCGAATCACTGCAGTTAAGAGAATCTTGTGGTCATTAAGCAAATCTGGATACTTGTCCAGGAAGAAGAAAGGGGTGGGATTTGGGGGTTCTCTGAACTGCACAGAATCTTAGCTAAGGGTTCTCCCAACCCCCCCTGCAAGCCCACAGCAGCCCATCCTTGGTTATAAAAACTCGATGGGCAGTGGTGGAGGGTTGGACTAGAACAGGAGTGCGAAACTCGTGGCCCATGGGCCAGAATGCGTCATGCACTGGCCACGCCCATGCCTGGTTTAGCGAAGGGGGAAAAAGTTGTGATACGTCACATGATGACACCATGACGATACGAGTTTGACACCTCTGGACTAGAAGATCTCCCAGGTCCCTTCCAGCCCTATAAGTTATCACTTCTCTCTTCCAGATGTTTCCTAACTATCTTGGGTCATAGGATGACATTTTGGCACCCCTGAAGTAGGGTCTATGGCAACTCACCACAGCCAACTCACACTGCAACCAACTTGCCACTGCCAACGCACTGCAACCAACTCACAATTGCCAACTTGCCATGGAACAAGAGTTACATTAATATCAATATCAATAATAATAATAATAATAATAATAATAATAATAATAATAATAATAATAATAATAATAATAATAATAAATAGAATAATTAAAGAAAGGATGCCAAAGGAGGGACAAAATGAAATAGGAATGAGAAAAAATAAAATATTTTTAAAATTATTTTAAAGAATTAAATTGAATTGTTCAATTGTCCTGCAGCGAGTTGTCCCATGGTGAGTTGACAGTGGCGAGTTGGCCATGGTGAGTTGGCTACATTGAGTTGGCCGTGGCAAGTTCTAATTTGATGAAGGACCTGGAGATAAAAGCATATGAAGAATGGTTGCAAGAATTGGATATGGCCAGTCTGGAGAAAAGAAGGACTAGTTGTGACATGACAGAGCTTTCCCGTATTTGAGGGGCTGCCACAAATTATTCTCCAAAGCACCAGAAGGCAACAGAAGAAACAATCGATGGAAACTAATCAAGGAGAGAAGCAACCTGAAATTAAAGAGAAATTTGCTAACAGTGAGGACAATCAACCAGTGGAACAGTTTTCCTCTAGAAGTTGTGGGTGCTTTATTACTGGAGGTTTTTAAGAAGAGATCAGACAGCTATTTGCCTGAAATGATACAGGGACTCCTGCTTGAGCAGGGGGTTGGACTAGAAGTCCTCCAAGGTCCCTTTCAGCTCCATTCTGATTGATTGATTGATTAAATTGGCCATGGCAAGTTGGCTGCGGTGAGTTGTCCCAATCTGCTTGCAGGAAGATGTCAGTTCAGTTCAGTAAGACCTAGGTTTTTCCCCTCTATCGGCCTCCAATTTCCTTTCTTAGCACAATACGGACAAGCCAATTAGAACAAAGGCAGGGAGAACTCCCTTCCACCGAGTAAACAAGGATTTCTTTGGAGCTTGCAACTGTTCCCCACCGCCCTCTCTTTCCCTCTCATCTCTTTTGAGTCTCTCTCGAAGTGGCAAGAGTGACATTTGTAATATCCTTCCTCTCAACCTGTCTGCCAGCTGGGGAATAATGAAGGAGGCCTGGCTGGCTTCTCAGCGTCCTCGGGAGAGAGCAACGTTTCTAATGGGAAAGCAGTGATGGAAATTGTCTGTGCTCTTGTGCCCACAGCACAGACAACTTAGTCAATGTCACAACTGCAACCATCACTCTCCAACTCTGGCTAAGCTGCTTTGTCAAAGCGTTTGCAGTGTGACTACTATTATAAGACAACCCAAGAGCAAAACACAGCACACAGAGACTTAGACATTTAACAGTGGTTTATATATAAGACATATACAGAAATATACGTGGTAGGCAAATACCTGACAAGCAATCAATCTTCTTAACTCTACACAGAGAACTCTGCAATGGATACCAGACACAAGGAGAGAGAACACGCCCTCTAATGGCTGCCTTTATATAAACGCCTCTTAAAGGGGTAGAACCAGGGGTGGGTTTCTACCAGTTCTGTCCACCTCTGTAGAACCGGTAGCTCTGAAGAGCAGCAGACATAGAACCGGTTCTATGTCTGCTGATGGTTTTGCCCACCCGCCCACCCGGGCTCTTACCTGACCTTTATTTCCTGATTGTTCAACTTCAGCTGCTGAACGAGGCACAGTTACAGTTAAAAAAACAAGAAAAGAGGGCTGTTTCAAAGGCTGCTTCTAGGCAAGCAGCGTGCTAATGATGATTAACAGGTGTGTGGCTCACAGCGGGAGGGGAAGCTCGTAAATCCCAAACCGGTAGTTAACCCTGTCGTATCCCACCCCTGGGAAGAACCCATCCTCAGTCTTAAAGAGGCAATACCAATGCTGATGCAATCTCCATTGCATCAGCCTTACATTGCATCAGCTTTACAGCTGCTGGTCAGCTCTTAAATCTTAATACCTCAACATGCTTTGACTAGGCTGGTACCTTTGCCATGAGAAGCAGAAAACTTAGCTTGACCTTTCTATTAATGGGCCATTTTGGAAATGGAAATCTCCCAGGCCATGGTGCCAAAGACAGAAAACTGACTGGGAAGGAGGCTCGGCAGAAAGTGAACACCACTTGTCACAGTGGTCTCCAAGGATGCTACAGCAGTGGGTGGACATCTTACAAGGATGGTGTAGCATTGAGGGAGATAACTAGGTGAGAGAAATAAAAGTTGCAAAGCGAGTAACCCAATCCCTGCTGAAAACTTTGGTCACTGTGTCTTCAGGCTCTTTGAAGTTGGGCCTTTGGCTGTGCCAGAATTTTGAACATGTGTGTGTTGCAATTAGAAGGTAATATTTGTAGCTCGGGGTTAAACTGTGGGGTCCTTGGTTGTTTTCTTGCAGATGTTTCATTAGATGACAAGTTAACAACCTTGGTGCTAGAAGGAAGTGGGGTTTGCAAGGAGGAGGAGAAGGAAAGAAGAAGAGGAGGAAGAGGAGGAGGAGGACTGTGGGGTCCTCGGTACTCTCTGAGTTTGGTTGTCTTTGCAGATTTCATGATACAACTAGGCCACATCATCAGTGGTAGAAGAGATTGGGATTTGCAAGGAGGAGGAGGAGAACTGTGGAGTCCTTGGCGTTCTCTGAGCTTGGTTAGTTTTCTTGAAGATGTTTCATGAGATGATGATCAGTGCTAGAAGGAAATGGGGTTTGCAGAAAGAAGGAGGAGGAGTTGGAGGAGGTGGTGGTGGACGAGGAATTGTTGGAGGAGGAGGAAAAGGACTGTGGAATCTTTCATTCTCTCTCTGAGCTTCATTTTTTTTCTTGCAGATGTTTCATTATCCAAGCTAGGTAACTTCATCAGTGCTGGGGTTTGATCTTGGTTTATATTCTAGTGGCTTGCCCTTTCAGCGTTGGTAGGAGAGGCCTTGTAGTGTCTTTGGTTGGGCTGTTTGCTATTAACTTGTTTAGCAGGTCCTTGATTGGAATATTGCTTACTTCTGGATCGTTGGTCTGATGTTAATCCATGCTCATCTGTTAATCCATGCTCATCTGTGCGCTGATTGTTGGTGGGGAATTGTCCGACATATGGACATAAGAGATATATCAAAAGAATTATGTTACAAAATGGCATGGAAATATGGTACAATTAAGTTAATGAAAGAAGATATAAAAAAATGTCTCGTGGAAAAAAGACAATGAGGAGGCTGAAGATGAAAAAAACTGAAACTAGAATGTTCCATCTCCAGGTGATTGAACCAAGACCATCTAGTTGGCTTTTGTGCCTAAGGCAGGGCTAAAACTCACTATCTCTTGGTGATCCAAGGTCATCCAACCACCTTTCATGCCGAAGACAGGACTAAAACTCTCTATCTCCTGGTGATTGGCCCAAAGTCACTCAGCCAGTTTTCTAGCCTACTACAGGACTAGAATTTTCCATCTCTGGTGATTGGACCAAGGTCATCCAGTCTACTTGCATGCCTAAGACAGGACTTGAACTCTCAGTCACCCAGTAATTGACCCAAAGTCACTCAGCTGGCTTTCATATCTAAAGCAGATGATGAAACGCTCATCATCTCCAGGAAGCAAACTTCTCCATGCATTAATTGTTCTCCGGGTCAGGAAATTTCTCCTTAATTCTAGGTTGGATCTCTCTTTAGCCTAGTGGTCACCAACTGGTGGGCCGCAGCCCACTGGTGATCTGCAAGAAAATTTTGGTGGTCCACAGAGAAATGCCACCCGCAAAGCAGTTTACCCAGGCTGCATAGAAACACAAAGCTGTGCCACCCACATGGCCTGCAGGAACCCTCCCTGCCTACTCACTCCTTACCTGGCAAACTTGCCTGCTAAGTTGCTATTTTTCCTTTTCTCCCCCTGACCACCAGCAGTTCTACTGTGCCAGGAGATTTAGATTAGCTAGAAAATAGGAAATCGTTGGATTTCTTGCTTTCTAGCTAATCTTTAGATCTTCGCCTCTGCTTTTAAGCAGAGACAAACCTTCCTTAGGACTGAAGCTTCTATTATTCAGTGCAGACTCAGGTAGCTGATGGCAGAAAGATAGATCTCTGAGTGAATCTGGGATTCTGTGAGCAACTCAATCTGCCTGCCTGCTTTGCCTGATTTTGGGTAAAAGTTGTTCTTTTTTATAAAAAAAAATCATGCCCACAGAACTGGTTATTAAGAAATTTGAATCCCACCTCTGCCTCTGTGTTTGTGTGTGTGAGAGAGAAAAAGAGAGAAAGAGAGAGAGAGGGAGGGAGGGAGGGAGGGAGGGAGAGAGATTAAATCAGATCTCTCTTTATCTCTCTCTCTCCTACCAATGTCAGCAAGCCACCGTCAGTCAAAATTCATATTAGTGTTCCCCAGGATTTAAAATTATTAATTTGGTGGTCCCTGAGGTCCAAAAGGTTGGCGATCCCTGCTTTATCCAGCTCCCATTCATTGCTTCCTTGTATTGCCCTTGGGTGATTTGGAGAATAATAATGTTACACATCCTTGGGAAGGCATTTGCCAGAATTCTGATGGAAAGGGTCAAAGGTGGTATGCTTCCGATTTGCACCGGTTCGACTGATCCAGTAGCACCAGTCAGCAGTTGGCCCTGCCCCAGCTGAGAGGTGCAGCAAAGTGGATTGTCATGCCTCGGCTGTTTTACTCACCAACGCTGAAGGTAAGGTAAGTTTTCATGCTTAAAATTGCCCATTGTAGAATGCTCCATGCATTCCCACAGAAACCGGTAGTAAAATATTTTGAATTCCACCACTGGAAAGGGTCCAGGAGATGGCATTGCACAACAATTGAGAAGGGACTTTAGGTTGGTCAAAGGGTGTTCATGATCAGATTTTAGCTTCTCGTCATTTCATTGAAAAAATGTATGAATGTGAGATGGCTAGCGTACGGTATCTTTGTTGATGGAATGAAAGCGAACAATAAAATGAATAGAGTTGAATTATGGAATGTTTTGTGAAAATAAGAAGTTGAGGTTTGGCTGATGAATGCAATGAGGGCAGAATGCGATCGAAGTTAATAAATAGAATGCCAAAAGATCGGGCCCCGAATACAGAATAAGACAAGGCTGTGTGATATCCCCTTGATTATTTAATGTATTTATGAATAAATGTATTGAGAATGTTTGTAGTGGTGATAGAAGTGTGTTGACTGAGGACATGAATATATGTGTCTCCTAGTATGCAGAGAATTTGAATGATGAAGTAAGAGCTCTCAATCAAGGGAAAGGTTACTGCATATCATTTTCCCCTTGGAATAGATGCTGGATAATCATCTAACATAGATGTTGCAGTGAATTTTGCAGCATATAGGTAGTCCTTGACTTATGACCACGATTGATGCCCCAGAGTTATGTTGTTAAATGAGACATTTGCCAGGTGAGTTTTGCCCCATTTTACGACCTTCCTAGCCACTGTTGCTAAGTGAATCATTGCAGTTATTCAGTTGGTAACACGGTCCTTAAGTGAATCTGGCTTCCTCATTTGACTTTGCTTGTCAGAAGGTCACAACTGTTGTTCACATGATCTCAGGACATTGCAACAATCATAAATATGAATTGGTTGCCAAGCACCTGAATTTTGATTAAATGACCACAGGGATGACGCAAAGGTCATAAGGATGAAAAATGGATGGGCACCTTTTTCCAGTGCCATTGTAAAACTTGGAGTGGTCACTCAATAAACTGTTGTAAGTCAAGGACTACCTGTACAGTATACAAGGGATGAGTTTGATGTCTTGTTTGATCACTTCCAACTCTAAGAGTCTCTGATTTTTAGCAAATATTGGATCCAACCTGGAACTAAGGAGAAATTTCCTATTGGTGAGAACAATTAATCAATGGAATGGAAGTTGCCTTCAGAAATTGTGGATGCTCCAATACTGGAGGTTTTTAAGAAGAGATTGGACAGCCATTTATCTGGTATAATATAGGGTCTTCTAAGTGGTGGGATTCAACTTTTTTTTTTACTACCAGTTCTGTGGGTGTGGCTTGGTGGGCGCACTTTGCATGCCCACGCATCTGCACAGGGGATTCGATACTGACTTTCTTCTGCAATCCTGCACTCTCCCTATGTGTTCAACAGCTGACCCATGGAAATCCGCTGTGCTGCATGAAGCAACTAAGCTTCAAAACAGCTGATCATTGGAGCGAACCAGTTCACTCACAGATGATCCTCGGAGCTACTGGTTCTGCTGAACCAGGCCAAACTGGTAGAATACCACTTTTGGGTCTCCTTCTCAGGCAGGGAGTTGGACTAGGAGACCTCAGGGATGGGATTCGACCGGTTCGGGTGAACTGGTAGTTCTGGCAATCATTTGGCCCCGGCCACTCGCCCCTGCCCTAGTCTGTCAGAGGTTGGGCCTATAGGTCAGAGGTTCTCAGACTGGTCTTGTGGTGCAAGAGTCATAACCTCACCATGAACATCAAAAAGACCAAAGAATTGATTATAGACTTCAGAAGATGCAAAGCAGAGCCTCTCCCACTATATATCAATGAAGACTGTGTGGAAAGAGTTCATAGTTTTAAATTTCTAGGAACTCATATTTCTGACAACCTTACTTGGTCAGTCCACACTATGGCCACTGCAAAGAAGGCCCAACAGTGCCTGAACTTTCTAAGGCTCCTGAAAAAGAGTGGTCTGGGTGAGAAGTTGCTGGTTACTTTTTACCATTCTATCATCGAGAGCATTTTGACATACTGTGTAACAGTGTAGTATGCTAGATGCTCTGTAGTGGATAAGAAGATGCTCCAGAGAGTTATAAATACAGCACAAAAAATCATCGGTTGCTCTCTTTCTTCTTTGGAAGAGATTGCGAAGACCAGACTCCTCTCTAGAGAACTAAAAATCTCCACAGACCATTCTCATCCTGGACATTCATATTTCGAACAGTTACCATCAGGGAGACATTATAGGTGTCTTAAAATGAGGACTAATAGACTGAGAAACAGTTTCTTTTCCAAGGCAATAATTGTCTTGAATCAAACAACGAATATGTGATGTAGCCCTATGTATATAGTGGCATTTTAAAACTATCTAACTTACTAGATGTTTTAGATAGGTTTTAGACTAGGTTTTTAATTATTATTTTAATTTTTAAATACTCTATAGTGTGATTATGATGTGGTGCTTGCTACACTGTACTGGAGTAGCTTTCAAATTTCATTGTATTTGTAGAATGCAATGACAATAAAGGTATTCTATTCTATTCTATTCTATTCTATTTATTCTATTCTATTCCTATTATTTCTATTTCTATTCTATTCTTCATTCCTCTATTCTATTCTATTCCTATTATTTCTATTTCTATT
>NW_020717186.1:116818-127454 GCF_900518725.1 Notechis scutatus | reverse complement strand
TATCTATCTATCTATCTATCTATCTATCTATCTATCTATCTATCTATCTATCTATCTATCTATCTTCTTTACAGTTGTATGCATTGCCAATAACATTTTTTTTCTCCATGCACCCCCAGATCCAGTCGCTTCAAATAATATTCATCTGCATATAATTTTTTTTTATTTTGATCTTGTTGGTTTTGTTAGAATGAGACAGAAGTTGTGAGGCTGGGGGAAAAGGAAAAAAAACAACCCACCATTCTTTCTGTCTTCTCCCACCTCCATACACATATGCATGGCATGATCGATATCAATTTTCAAATGTACTATTGATTGCACTAGCTCTTAATTTCAAGCCAAACAATAGTTTCTTTTGTAATTTCCATGCTGCCGTCATTGCTGACCTGTGTGTTGTCAAATCATATTGATTGGATACGAAATGAAAGGCATAGGGCAGATGAAGAGGGGAGAACCGACAGGAATTAAAATTGGGGTTCTTATTAACCAAATTGGGAGAAAATAGGGCTCCATCTAAAAATAAGCTTAGCTTACATTGGAGGTTTACAGCAGTAAACATCCCAGTGT
The DNA here is from genome assembly GCF_900518725.1 of Notechis scutatus. Next base: position 126,887 of record NW_020717186.1, on the reverse strand, counting down.
AGAAAGTTAGCACCCACTGCTCTCCTAGAAGAATGAAACACTTTGAGAAATATTTTAAAAGGAAGAATATTATATTTCCTCTAAAAGAGAAATAGAAATCTTAAAGGAAGCAGAAACTCAAAGCCACAGAAACTCAAAACTGTTCCACTGATTCATTGTTCTCACTGTCAAGGAGTTTCTTGTTAGTTCCAGGTTGCTTCTCCAATGTTTCTTGTCCTGCCTTCTGCTACTTTGGAGAAGAGGTTGACCCCCCATGTTCTTTGAAGAGAAGGCTATGCTTAGAATCACAGGGATGGAAGGAACCTTGAAAGGGACCTTGGAGGTTTTCTATTTATTTATTTATTTATTTTCCTAAATGTGCTTTTTCAAGAGGCAGCTGGACTTTCTTAATTTTTCCTTGGAGTCGTTTCACTTCTCATCCCAGAAGCTTCATCAGTTCTGACTGAATGCTGGAGAATGGAAGGATTTATATTCCTTGCAGTCCTCCGGGCATTAGTGTTCTTTCTGAGCATCATTGACGCCACTTGGAGGTTTCTCTGGGCCCTCAGGGTCACCTGAAGCACACAGTCCTTTCAGCAGGTTCCATAACCTTCTGCACTATTCAGGTGACCCTGAAAGCACAGATAAATCTCTCCACAAAATTTACCAGCATGGAATCGGTCCAGTTATCCTCCACTGAAGGGAGGGTAATACAACTAAAATGAAAGATCCTTTAAGTTCTCATTGCTGTATTTTAGCCCACAATTATTCTAAAATCAACAAATCAGAGTTGTTAGCTTTGAAAGCTCTCCAATGTTTTGCCCCCTTAATATATTTTTTCCTCTTCACCTATGCTTTCTATTCCTTCCTTCCTTCCTTCCTTCCTTCCTTCCTTCCTTCCTTCCTTCCTTCCTTCCTTCCTTTCCTTTCCTTTCCTTTCCTTTCCTTCTCTTCTCTTCTCTTCTCTTCTCTTCTCTTCTCTTCTCTTCTCTTCTCTCTCTCTCTTTCTGTTTTTTTCTCTTCCTTCTTTCCTTCTTTTCTTCCTTCCTTCCCTCCCTCCCTCCCTTTCTTCCTCCCTCCCTCCATCCCTCCCTCCCTCCCTTCCTTATTTTCAAATGTAGAGACTCCCATTTCAATTCTCAGCATGTGTCATATATAAAACATCCATATCCCTTCCACTTCCTGGGGTGTGCAAATATTTACACACAAACACACACACAATAAGTTGGGCTGGTGATTTATAAAAAATAAAAAAAAGGTTGAACAAAGGAACAAGACCACTTATGCATTTCTTTGTTATTTCTTTACCAGAATTTTAGGGCCATCTGTCTCCTAGCATGTGAATCACAACAACAGCAATCCATAAAACATAAGTACAAGCCAAGGTGATCCACCATCCCATGCACCAAATCAAACATCTTCACAACTCAACCCCCAAGGTCAACATTTGTTTGACTCTAACACTTAGCAATGCAAGATTCCCTTAAATGGATTGCTTTATGGACTCCACAGGGTTCTTTCAAGGACCAAGACGCTGATGTTTGGTTGATGTGCAGGCATCAAGCCAATGGTTGGGACAAAAGACCCCACGTGGGGTAATGCAACCCGTGGAGGTGTGATAAATGGCCACCGTGCTCTGGAAAGTTTCTTCAACTTTCATTCCTTATCTTCACATGAGTTTTGCCTTGCGGTAAGCTGGAGGCCCAGTTGGCAACACGCCGAATAAATGACTTTTGTGAAAATTTGCATTGCTTTTGTTCTTTCTCCCTGTCTCTCTTGGCCCTTCTCTGAATTTCATGCAAACAATGCCAACTGGAAAACAGGAAGTAAACAAACAAACAGACAAAAGGAAGAGTTTCTTAACTTTCTCCAAAGGCTGCCTTGCCTCCTTGAAGACACTTCCCCTGGAGCAAAATTTTCTCATTATTTAGCATAGCTTTTCTGTTGCCCACTATTGTTGCAACTTCAATAGGCCTTTGGGGATTCAGGAGCAATAAACAAATATTTTAGCATTTGTAGGATGGGCTTCTTTATTCCTCCCCCCCCCCCCGAGTTTTACCCTTTTTATACATTCTTCTGCATGACTCTTTTCCATGGAATAAAACTTCCAAAATAAATAAAGTTTTCAGCTTGAATACACAGCCAGTTCACTTAGTAACCGATCAAAGTTACAAGGGTACTGAAAAAAAGGGACTTTATGACTGTTTTTCACACTTATCACCATTGCAGCATCCCCAGAGTCATTTACATTCAGATGCTTGGCAATTGACTCATATTTATGATAGTCGCAGTGTCCTGGGATCTCCTTTTGTGACTTTCTGATACTGGGGAAGCCACTTAACAACCATGTTACTAATTGGCTTGGTGGGTGTGGCATGGCTTGGTGGGCATGGCAGGGGAAGGTTACTGCAAAATCCCCTTCCCTCCCACCCCACTAACCTGCTTTCCAGCTCTGTTCTCCTGTGCAGGACAACAAAAGAAGACCCAGCCGATCAGCTGGGACTTGGGAGGCAGAGAATAGATGGGGGCAGGGACAGTCAGAGGTGGGATTTGCCGGTTCTCCGAACTACTCAAAATTTCTGCTACCGATTCTCCAGACATACAGATGTAATGTAGCTCTGCTAGCTGTCTTGGTTAATGTTTGGCCACTTATATATAAGTTTTAACTTACTGGTTATGGCCAGTAGTCGAGCTAAAAATCCAATTGATAATTAGCTAGTTATCCTGGATTCTTAGACCGCTTTTGATCCCATCGTTCATGGTATGCTTCTGAGTTATCTGCTGGGACCAGAATTTGGAGCGGTATTTTGCAGCAGTTCTGGTTCTTTTTGAAAGAAGTGTCACGCCCCTGGTGGAGACTGACTCTGAGGAAGAGGAGGAACAGCCGACAGGGTGTGGAGGTGTGGCTCCAGAGGTGGTGGAGGAGGCTGGGGAAGGGCAGAGGCTGGCTGAGCAATCAGAGGAGGATCCAGGCCCATCCCCTATCCATCCTAGGTCACGAAGGGAGAAGAGGATCAGGGAAAAGCGAGGTCTACTCAGGAGGAGATTACCATAATCCTCCTCGTGGCTTGCAGGTGGGAGCTATGTATGTAAGTTTGCAACTGCACAGTTAGAATTGCTGAAATCAATTAGTGTTTACCTTGAAAGAGGCTAATCTTTGCTGGCGTTCTTCCCATGGACTTTTCTCGGTTATTTTCCTGGAGTTTATAATTAGTTATCTCAGCTTGCTTCGGAACTCTCATCAATGTGGTTTGTTTTGGTTTTCTGTTTGCCTCATTATTTACTTTTGTGACTTTAAACTGTGCCGAAAAAAACAGTGAAGTTAAGTTGAAGGCTTTACCGGACTTTAATATATGTTTTGGGTTTTGGGTTATTTTGAGAGACTACGGGTCATTACATTTTGACTTCAGCCACCCCTTCAACTTATTTTTGCTTTTTGTGGGGTGACCATGGATCAGCTCAGAGCAGAGATTGCCCAGTTAACCCAGCAAGTGGCTCTTTTGACTGCACAGGTGGCACAAATGCAAGCTGCCCGGCCACGCCGAAAATGCCCAGTGGCAGTGCCAGATAAATTTGATGGTTCGCTGGCCCAATTTCCAGCATTTTTTGGACAGTGCCAGCTTTACATGAGCCTTCAGCCTGAGGACTTTCCCACTGACTGGGATAAGGTGGGGATTTTGATTAGTTTGTTGTCAGGCTCTGCAGCACATTGGGGATGCCTCTGCTGACCCAGCCCAACCAGGTGTTGGACAATTACGTCGAGTTTTGCCATCAGTTTCAGGCCATGTTTGAGGACCCTGTTCGAAGCCAAACAGCAAACAGACGTTTGAGAGAGTTGAAGCAGGGGCGTGGCTCACTCATGGATTATATTGCTAGTTTTTGGGTGGTTGCTCAGGATGTACAATGGAATGAGGCAGCACTATTAGACCAATTCCAGGAGGGTTTGTCGTCAGAGTTTCTGGATGAGTTGGCACGCACTGAATGCCCTCGCACCCTTCAGGAGTTCATGCATTTGTGTCTTCATATCGATGCTAGACTTCAGCAGCGATGGGTGTGATGACGGACAGAGACCGTACCTGTTTCCAGCAAGATGGCGCCCTTGGTGGAAGTGCCTTTGAAGGAACCCATACAGTTGGGAGCTGGCCATCCTCAACACCACCTGACTCAAGTAGAAAAGGATAGACATTGTCGTGATGATTTATGCCTCTATTGTGGCAATCGAGGCCAGTTTGCGGCCAAGTGTCCTGTTAAGACATCCACAGCAGCAATCGCTGTGGTGATGGGAAATGAGCATCACTCGGCCTACGGGGGGTCTGCAGGTCGGGTTGTAAAGTCCATAGGCCCGCCATCTTCACCAACCTTGCCACCCTCACCACCTTTGACATCTTTGACATCTCCACCACAGTTGCTATTGGTGAAGCATCTTGTGCTGCCAGCAAGTGTGTTCATGCCTGGTGTGGGAGCGGTGGAGATCCCAGCTTTGGTCAACTCAGGGGCCACAGCCAATTTCATGGATGCTCATTTTGTCAAGCAGTGGTTCATTCCTCAGCAACAGGTATCCCCACCAGTAATGGTGGAGACGATTGATGGTCGGCCCCTTCGTTCGGGACCTGTGGTTGCTGCAAACAAACCCCTTTGCATGCGTATTGGGCAGCATCTGGAGGAAACCGTGTTTTTCATTGCCACAGTGCCTCATTTTCCGGTGGTGCTGGGTTTGGAGTGGCTACAGGCCCATGATCCACAGATTGTCTGGTCATCTGGAGCTGTGCAGTTCCTTGATAGGAAGTGTGCCAACCATTGCTTGCGCTCCTGTGCAGGGAGTGTGGCTACGCCCATGGACCTGGATCTACCTGTGGAGTTGGAAGACTTTACTGATGTGTTTGGGGAGAAGGAGGCGGATCAGTTGCCCCCACATCGGGCGTATGACTGTCCAATGGACTTGTTGCCTGATGCAAAATTGCTGGTGGGTCAGATATATTCCCTGTCAGAACCGGAGTTGGCCGCGTTGCGGAATTTTATTGACAAGAACCTCCGGAAAGGGTTTATCCGGCCTTCTACCTCCCCATTGGCTGCACCGGTGCTTTTTGTGAAAAAGAAATCGGGGATCTACATTTGTGTTGTGATTACCGCAAGTTAAATGCAATCACAGTGACGAATTGGTACCCGATTCCCCTCATCCCTGAACTGATTGAGTGGCTTCGTCAAGCTAAGATCTTTACGAAGTTGGACTTGCATGTGGCCTACAATCTGCTTTGCATTCGTGCAGAGGACGAGTGGAAAACAGCTTTCCGGATGAGGTACGGGCATTTTGAGTGATGCCTTTTGGATTAACCAATGCCCCAGCTGTGTTCATGCATTTCATGCACGATGTTTTCCGTGAATTGTTGGATCAATTCGTGGTCATTTATTTAGATGACATTTTAATTTAATCAGACTCCCTGCAGGAACACTGGCAACATGCGCAGCTGGTGTTGCAACGTTTGCGTGATAACCACCTGTTTGCTAAGCATGAGAAGTGTCAGTTTGTACAAACTACGATTGAGTTCTTGGGACATCGTATTTCACCTGCCGGGGTGGAAATGGACCTGGAAAAAGTACAATCGTTGCAGGCGTGGGAACCTCCACAGTGGGTTAAGGATGTGCAATGACTGTTGGGGTTTGCGAACTACTACCGCACATTTATTCCCCAGTTTGCTGCCTTGACCACTCCCCTTTCTAATCTGCTCAAGAAGGGGGAGAAGTTCCATTGGAGTGCTGAGGAGCAGGCAGATTTTGAGGCGTTGAAAGTCGCCTTTGCTTCCAAGCCTATCCTCAAACACCCTGATCCAGGCCAGCCATTTGTGGTGGAAGCAGATGCTTCCAATGTGGCTGTTGGTGTGGTGCTCCTCCAGGCCTATGCTCCCGCAGGCACCTTGTTCCCGTGCGCTTATTATTCCCAGAAGTTGTCGGCTCCAGAGTGCAACTATACAACTATTTGGGACAAGGAGCTATTGGTGGTTAAGGTCACTTTTGAGACATGGCAGCACCACCTGGAGGGGGCTCACCACCAAATCGAGGTTCGGACAGATCATTGCAATTTGGAACACCTACATACAGCTCGGACATTGAACCAGCATCAGGTGAGATGGTCCTTATTCTTTGCTCGATTTGATTTCTGGGTGACCTATGTTCCAAGTGGAGGGAATCCACGCACCGACACCCTATCTTGGAAGCCCGAGTATACCCAAAGGGAGGATAAAATCTTGCCCCAGACGATAATTCCGTTAGAGTGGTTTGAGGCCACCAAGGAAACTGTGGACCTCCGAGTAAGGATTCAGGAGGAGCAGCGGCAGGACCCTTTTGTGGCAACTTGACATTGAGAATTGGATGTGAATGGGGGACAAGAGACTCCTTGGGCATATATTGGGGACCTGTTGTGGTTCCATGATCTCATTTATGTGCCTGGAGGTCCCCTTTGTGGCATTATCCTACATCAATGCCATGATAGTCCGCCAGTGGGACACTTTGGGGTGTTCAAAACACTGCACCTCATCTCTAGGACATTTTGGTGGCCGAGACTTAAACATGATGTGTCGGGATACGTGGTGTCCTGTGGGATCTGTCGCCAAGCCAAGTATGCTCTGGTGCGCCCCCTGGTCTATTGCAGCCCTTGCCCACACCAGAACGACCGTGGGGGGACAGTTCCCATTGGATTTCATCATTGAGTTACCACTATCGAATGGTGCCACAATCATTTTGGTGGTGGTGGATATGTTGACTAAAATGGCCCACTTTATTCCATGTGCAGATCTTCCATTGGCCAAGATAATGGCTCAATTGTTTATCTCCCATGTTTTCCAGTTGCATGGTTTACCAGACCGCATGGTATCAGATCGGGGGATACAATTTATGGCACGCTTCTGGCAGACCCTACTCACAAAACTGCAGGTTCAGGTGTGTCTGTCATCTGCTCATCACCCCGAAACTGATGGGGGGGACAGAGAGAGTGAATGCTATTTTGGAGCAGTACCTCCGCTGTTTCAGCAATACTCAACAAGACATTTGGAGGTGCTGCCGGTGGCAGAATTCGCTTATAACAATGCTCAACATGCATCCACCCGTGTGTCCCTTTTCTTTGCTAACTATGGGTTTCATCCACTTTTCCCTTTAGCCCCGTCTGATTCCCCAGTTCTGGCAGTGGATATGTTTTTGCAGGAGTTAAAAGCTGTGCACCACATGGTCCGTGATCAACTAGAGAGAGCCAAGGAAGACTATAAACGGTTTGCAGACCGACATCATCGCGATGTTCCACCTTTAGCAGTCAGCGATCGGGTTTGGCTCTCTACTCGACATTTACCAATGATGCGACCATCGAAAAAGCTCGATCACCATTACTTGGGACCTTTTCCGGTCGAGGCGGTGATCAATCCTGTGGCTTATCGTCTCTCCCTGCCACGGACCATGCGTATCCATCCTGTTTTTCATCATTCCCTGTTAGTCCCTGCCTCGGCCGACAGTCCGCATAGACCGGCTCCATCACAGCCGGCCCCAGTAGCCGCTCTGGGAGAGGAGGAGTAAGAATGGATAGCATCTGAGATTCACGTCAGTTGCGGGGCCAATTTCAGTATTTGGTGACATGGAAAGGTTATGGACCAGAGGACTTCACCTGGGTCGATGCCACTGATGTTCATGCTCCTTGTTTGGTCCAGCACTTTCATGCTCGGTTTCCTCAACGTCCTTGTCTGCCTGGCCCGGGGGAGGGGGCTCTGCAGGGGGGGGGTAGTGTCATGCCCCGGTGGAGACTGACTGAGGAAGAGGAGGAACAGCCAACAGGGAGTGGGAGTGTGGCTCCAGAGGTGGTGGAGGAGGCTGGGGAAGGGCAGAGGCTGGCTGAGCAATCAGAGGAGGATCCAGGCCCATCCCCTATCCATCCAAGGTCACACAGGGAGGAGAGGATCAGGGAAAAGTGAGGTCTACTCAGGAGGAGATTACCATGATCCTCCTCGTGGCTTGCAGCTGAGAGCTATGTATATAAATTTGTAACTGCGTAGTCAGAATTGCTGGAGTCAAAATTTATTGTTTCCTTTGAAAGAGGTTTATCTTTGTTGGCGTTTTTCCCATGGACTCTCCCTGTTATCTTCCTGGAATTTATGATTAATTATCTTGGCTTGCTTCGGAATTCTCATCAATGTGGTTTGTTTTGGTTTTCTTTTTGCCTCATTATTTACTTTTGTGACTTTAAACCGTGCCTAATAAAACAGTAAAGTTAAGTTGAAGGCATTACCGGACTTTAATGTATGTTTTGGGTTCTGGGTTATTTTGAGAGACTACGGGTCATCACAGAAGAGAACCATCAGTGGACTTGCCTCTAGATGGTGTGGATGCTTCATCATTGGAGGCTTTTAAGAAGAGACTGGATAGCCACATGTCTGAAATGATATAGGATCTCCTTCTTGAGCAGAAGGTTGGATTAGAAGACCTTCTCGTCTGCAACAAGGACAGCAGTGATCAGGTAGAATGATTCTGAGTGACAAGCATGTTGGAATGTGCCATCCCACTCATACTTAATGATGATAAGTAGGTCTTTCCCTGTATTTTTGGAAACCAATTGTTGAAAGGATTATCCTTCTGGGTTCAGTTCCAAGTGGGGTAAAAGACACTGGAAACATGGAGGCCGTTTGGAAAGATGGTTTAATGATGGACAGGACCACATGGCTTGGAACTCCAAAGTGAAAAGGATGATCCCATGCTTCAAGATGTTGGGTGAAGGAAAAGAAGGGGTGATATGCTGATAGACCCTTAGTTATATATCCTCTGTTGGGTCCCACCTTAGTGTTTCCTGTTCCTGTGTAATAAATTTATCCCATTGGCTGTCAGACTCCTAGGGGCGGGGTCTTAGTTAACTTTGTAGGCTTTGTCTGGACCACATGGTTTCACCTGAGTGCTGTCTGATGCAATCTTCCCAGGCCAGGTGGTGATATGGGTAGAGGGCTTTGTTATGTAGAATATTCTGCCCCAGGCCTTAATGGCCCATTCATTAACAAAGGTGGGGGTGAGCTTCTGCTTCTGAGGTAAGTTTCTGCTTCTGAGTTTCTACTTCTCTTTTTAGGGGAAATATTCTGTCTTTTTAATATTTCTTAGGATATTTCATTTTTTCTAGGAGAGGGATGGGTGCTAACTTCCTACACAGACATATGGTTATAACCTCCTTTTGTACTTCTCCTCCAACAACTGGATGAACCTTCATCAGATTCTCCTTCCCGCCTTTGAATTCCTGAGGACTTGAGCCATGTTTCCCTCCTTCCCTCCTTCCTTTCTCGTTCCTTACCACCCGGATTGTCTGAATTAATTGCCGATAGTGGAAATCTGCGGATCATTCTCTCGCTCTTCATATTTTTTGAGAACTAATTACCTGTGTGTATAAAATGATGAAATCTCATTATATTTTCTTCTCTTTTTTTCCCCTCCAAAAAATTAAAAAAAAAATTAAAAAAAAATCTCCCATGCATTTCATTACATTATCCAATTATTGCCGTACCTTGTCTAGCATTATGTCACAGGCTATTTACTATACAGATGTGTTACTTTAATTAAACAAATATGATTAGCTTCACGGGATGGCATTTGGCTAGGCCAAAATACACATTAAAAATGTGTCGCTTCCAACGGCTGGAGCTTGTCTTCAAAAGGCGTAAACAATAATAAACAATCAGAGAAACGTGGTTTCATCTTTTTAGAGATGCCAGTTCTTCCTATGCCAAGATTGATTTCATAACAAGGGAGATTTTTCTAACAGGGTGGTTTAAATAGCAATAGCACTTAGACGTATATCCCACTTCACAGTCCTCTCTAAACGGTTTACAGAGTCAATCTACTTCCCCCAACCATCTGGGTCTTCATTTGACCCATCTTGGAAGGATGGAAGGCTGAGCCGGTCAGGATCGAACTCCTGGCAGTGAGCAGCCTCAGCCTGTAATGTGCATTCTGGGCCACCACAGCTCAGAGACAGACAGATAACAGATAGATAGATAGATAGACAGACAGACAGATAGATGATAGATAGATAGATAGATAGACAGATAGATAGATAGATAGATAGACAGATAGATGA
>NW_020717186.1:84686-103676 GCF_900518725.1 Notechis scutatus | reverse complement strand
CAAGTTGTTCCACTGATTAATTGTTCTCACTGTCAGGAAATTTCTCAAGGGTTCTAGGTTGCTTCTCTTCTTGATTAGTTTCCATTCATCGCTTGTTATCTTGCATTTTGGTGCTTTGGAAAATAGTTTGACCCTCTCATCTTTGTAAGAGCTTCTCAAATATTGGAAGACTGCTATCATGTCACCCCTAGTCCTTCTCTTCATTAAACTAGACATACCCAATCCCTGCAACCTTTCTTCATATGTTACAGACTTCAGTCCCCTAATCATCTTTGTTGTTCTTCTCTGCACTCTTTCTAGAGTCTCAACATCTTTTTTTTTTTTTTTTCATTTCAAGGCAACCAAAACTGGATGCAATATTCCAAGCGTGGTCTAACCAAGGCTGTCAACCCTGAAGCTGTCCTAGCCAAAGTCATCATGAAGCTTCAGTGTTGCCACACTGGAGCTGAGGAATAGGCAGTGGGGATTAGAGATAGAGGGGGTTGTGTAGTCAAAATAAAATACTTTCTCTTGGGAACCAAAGACATTCTCAAACCTGGTCATAGGAAGGAGGAGTGATGTCACCAGACTATCAGACAGCACCTTGATTGGACCATGTAACTGATAGTTTTGAGAAAGTGAAAAAAAACTTTTACTTTTAATTAGGTGAAAAACTGCAGGACCTTTCAGAGTCAGGTTTCATCAGATATGTGCGAATACGACATTTCCAATAAAGCTATTCTTTGGTGTATCTACTTGCCTTGGAGTTTTGCTTGAGATGGATCTATTACTCGGAACCCTGACAAAGGCATTATAAAGTTTAACACTTCATGTCATTTAACACTTCTATCATTTGCTTCATGGTCCGCTTGCTTTGTGCTCTGATTTCAGAACCATTCTTGTCCTCTTTGACTACACGCCCTAAATTCATGTGTCTTCTTTGGTGTCCCCATTCTCATTCTCATTCCTTCATCCAACTGCAAAATGCACTAAGGCAGCCTCCTTGAGATGAACCTAATCAGGGAACATGAAGGGATGGAGATTTTCATTGATAATCTGGATCAAAGTCATGTAGGAAATGCTAATTTGGTCTCGTGGTTAAGGCATCAAGACTAGAAAACAGGAGATGGTAAGTTCCAGTCCCTTCTTAGACATGAAAACAGGCTGAGTGACTCTGAACCAATCACAAGGAGTCTAGTCCTGCTTTAAGCATGAAAGCCAGCTGTATGACTCTGAGCCAATCACCAGGAGACAGTGAGTTCTAGTCCTGCCTTAGGCATGAAAACAAGCTGGTTGACTTGGGGCCAGTCACCAGGAGACTGTGAGTTCTAGTTCCACCTTAGGCATGAAAGCCAGCTGGGTGACTTTGAGCCAATCACCAGGAGACGGTGAGTTCTAGTTCTGCCATGGGCATGAAAGCTGGCTTGATGACTTTGGGTCAATCACTAGGAGACTGGGAGTTCTAGTCCTGCCTTAGCCATGAAAGCCAGCTGTGAGACGTTTGGCCAATCACTAGGAGACTGGGAGTTCTAGTCCCATCTTAGGCATGAAAGCCAACTGGATGACTTTGGGTCAATCACCAGGAGACTGTGAGTTCTAGTTCCTCCTTAGGCATGAAAGCTAGCTGGCTGATTCAGGGCCCATCTCTCTTTCTGCCAGCCCTACCTCTTCACAGAGTTGTTGTTGTGGGGCAAATAGGAGGAGAAAAGAGGATTAGCTATGCTTACTGCCTTTGTCATGCCCTTGATAGAGTTGGATTCTGAGGGAGAGGAGGAACAGCCAACAGGGAGTGGAGGTGTGACTTCAGAGGTTGTGGAGGAGGCTGGGGAAGGGCAGAGGCCGGCTGGGCATTCAAAGGAAAAACCAGGCCCATCCCCTCTTCATCCTAGGACATGCAGGGAGGAACAGAGAAGGAAATAACTTGGCTTACAAGAGAGGAAGCGGCCATGATCCCCCTCATTAGTTGCAGCTGGAGATAATAGTATAAAAGAGAGATGGTTACAACACAGCTTTGCAGAAGCAAAGCGTGTTTTATTTTGGGCTGAAGTTATCTTGGTTGGCATCCTTCCAACAGACTGTGCCTTGTTATCTCCTTGAAGTTGGTAATTATTTAATCTGGTCCATTGTGGAATTTCCTTCATTGTAGTTTGTTTGAGGTTTTTTTATTTCACCTCTGTCTGCTCATTAAGTCCGGACTGTATTGCTTTCTTTTGAAGACTATTTTTTGAGTACGTTTTATCTCCAACTGAGAATTATTGAACAGTGGGGCCAAGTTGGAAGCATTAAAGGACATTTATTTATGTTTTGGATTCCGTTACGTTTGTGTTATACTCTGGGTCATCACAGCCTTGAGTTATTTATGAAAATAATAAAGGCGGGGTAAAAATAAATTAATAATTTTAAAAATAAATAATCACGGTATTGACTTAGCTTAGTTGGCAAATTCTTTATGTAAATAACACCAACCTTTTCCAACCTAGCAGTTCCAAAATATATTGCATGTAAACTCCATAAATCAGAACTGGTAGAAGTTTTCACAGTTGATCTGTTTTGAAGAGCATAGTACGGTATATATTGTATGCTGCTTTTTAGATCTTGATTGGGGTGTTGATGGACGGTTATTAAGTCATTGGCCATTATTTGCTAGAGTTGCCAAGCCCCCACCTCCTAAATACATGATAATACGGTGGTAATTCAGCACCTCTGTTGACTGATGAGAGATCCGTTTCCCAGGCTTCAATCACTTCCCTGGCTGTTCTTTTACCAGCTTGTCCAACAATCTTAGTAACAGCAAAATAAATGTATTTCAGAAGTTGTGGGAGCTTCATCACTGGAAGAGACTGGACAGATCTGTCAGAAATGGTAGGGCAGCAGGGGAATCCCACCTGTTCCACTACCAGTTCAGTGATCGTGCATGCAGGCGCACGCGCCTAACACACGCACACTTAATGCGCACATGCAGCTTTCCACACACCAGCTGAGGCCTGAGGAACCAATCAGCTGAAAGAATAAAGAAGAGAAAAGAACAGGGATGGGTGGGAGAGCAGATCTTGCGCTTTTCTCTTCTTTCCCCACTCAGCTGATAGTCGGAGGATTTTTTATCTCCTGTCAGCTGATTGTTGGAGGCTTTTTTTACTACCGGTTTGGCTTAATCAGTACCAATTTTTGCTACCGGTTTGGCCAAGCTGGGATAAATCGGTAGCATATCACCAGTGGTGTAGGGTCTCCTTAGGTGGGTGGGTGGACTAGATGATCTACAAGGTCCCTTCCAACTCTGTTAGTATCTCCCTGTGTATAGCAGTGTGAGGCTACCAATAAGTTTGGCTATCCTCATCTGATTGCTCACTTAAGTTCTTGCACCATGTAAATGCCACACACAGAGGGTCACCTTTGGAAAGCTTATTCAACGCTGCCACATAGCTTGAGAAAGTGGGAGAGGGGTTGATTTCAATTGAGTAGCTCTAAATAGAAAAAAATAGAATTCTTTTGTTAGTTCAAGGTCATGAAGTATGGCGCAGGAACAAAACGGACCTTACTTTGGGATTGGTTCATGTGATGTGATGATGGGGGGGAAAAGGAGAGGGGTTGTAGGTTGGGACGTTGTGGAAAGTTCCCGGGAATTTAGTTCCAAGATTTCACAGATGTGCCAGGTGCTATTCTAATAAAGGTACTTTTGAGATGACACTTGTCTTGGAGTTACTGATTGAACGGAGGTTTGCTGGAAGGCTGACACAGAGAACAGCCCAAAGCGCACACACTTTGCTAGATAGACGTTCCCTGAGGATGGTCTCCAGCATGAGTCCAAAAGCTCAGAAGATGAAACCGCTTCTCGTGTTGACCGACCCGGATTGGATCCTGCAACATTTAACTGGGGCATGGATATTCATCTTAATTTGATAATATGTACCTCCGCTGCAGTGGTGGTATTCAGCAGGTTCTGACCAGTTCTGGAGAACCGGTAGCGGAAATTTTGAATAGTTCAGAGAACCAGCAAGTTACCACCTCTGACTGGCCTAGCCAACCTCAACTATTCTCTGCCTCCCGAGTCCCAGCTGATTGGCTGGGTCTTCTTTGGTTGCCCTGCACAGGAAAACAGAGCTGGAAAGCAGGTTGGTGGGGTGGGGAGGGAATTGATATTTTGCCACTCCCACCAAGCCACACCCACCAAGCCAAGGCACACCCACCAAGCCACGCCCACAGAACCAGTAGTAAAAAATTTTGAATTCCACCACTGCTCCGCTGGTAGAAACTTCCCTTCTTTCTGACATCCTTATCTCAAATTTTCAAGGACTTTAGTATTCCTTTGGAAGCATCCCACCTCCTGATATATATCTTGCAGAAAATATACAGTATATATATATATATCCCTCTTTCCTGTAGCCCCTGGCTGTGGACTCACCCTAGGGAGTTGTAAAGCCTCTCTACGTATTTCTCGCTGAATGTTATTGGGGGGGGGGGAAATACACCCACATGCGATGGATGCGAGTAAAATTATCTATTATGCAAATCAGTGTTAAGTGGTACTTTACGGTTGTGAGCAAGCCTACTTGGTGTGCGTGACTCAGGTGGTGTGATTAAAGGCCTCCAGAACTGTGTCATCCTTTTGTGTTTAAAACAAAGAGTTGTAAGATTCAAGCTGCTGACATCATTTTAAGGGGCTTTTAAAAGAGCCTTTGTCAAGGGCGCCCTCCCTCTCTCTTTCTCTCTCTCTGTCTGTCTCCCTCTCCCTCCCTCCCTCTTTCCTTTTCCTCCTCTTCTGCTGATAGATCCTTTGGATGTATACAAAGAAAGCCGTCCTCCCTCCCTACCAAAGCTAAGTGTGTGAATGCCCTGCTCTAGAAAGGAGAGGTGAGTAATGCATACCTTAAAAAGAGCAGAACGTTATGAAAAGCTTTCTATAAAAGAGAAAGAGACTTTCTCGTTTTTTCTTTGAAGATGTTTTACTTCTCATCCAAGAAGCTTCTTCAGCTCTGACTGGATGGTGGGAAATGGAAGGATTGATATTCCTGGCAGACAGAGCTGGTCATTTGCATCCTTTTAGAGGATCATTGAGGCCACTTGGAGGTTTATCCGTGTCCTCAGAGTCACCTGAGTAGCGCAAATGGGTGTGGCACCATCTTGGAACTGCTGAAAGGACTGTGTTGTAGACTGGAGCTAGATGATGTTTTATCCCTCCCCCTCTGTTGAGGGAGGGCTGTTCAATTTGGACATAGATGGCCTCTTTGACCACTCTTTCAAACCAGAGGTCCTCTCTGTCCAAAATGTGGACTTTGTTGTCTTCAAAGGAATGGCCTGTGTCTTTTAAATGCGGACGGACTGTTGAATCCACTCCTGATGAACCCATGTCCTGTTCTCCTCTGTTGTGCCATGCATTGGTGAAGTGGTTGTTTTTATTATGAAGGCCCAGGCCTTAATGGCCTACCCATTAATAAAGGTGGGGTAATGAGCTTCTGCCTTTCTGTGTTTCTACTTCCCTTTTAGAGCAGGGGTCCCCAACCACCGGGCCCTGGATTGGTACTGGTCCATGGATCATTTTGTACCGGGCCGCCTATTTTGCTTGGGCACCGCCATCTTGTTTCGACGGCGCTTGAGAAAGTGCTTCCGGGTGAGCTTGTCGGTCGTCGGTTGGAAAACGGCGTTTGGGTGCTGAAGGAATCCTCGCGCCTTAGTTTCATCAAAGGGGGTGGTGGCTTCTAATGAAGAGCCGTCCCGATGGCGGTGGAGTCTCGCGTTACTCAGGAGGAGATTAAGAAAGAGCCTGAAAAGCCCATCGACTGTGAGAAGGTACAAAGGAGGAGTTGAAGGTGGCAGGGAGAAGCGGGGGATGGCTGGCTGGCTGGCTGGTCGCTCAGCTCGCCTTGCCTTGGTCGTGTGTGCTGGTGCCGGTACCAGTCCGTGGATCGGTCCGTGGATTGTACCAGTCCGTGGTACAAAAAAGGTTGGGGACCACTGTTTTAGGGGAAATATTCTGCCTTTCTAATATTTCTTATGATATTTCATTTTCCTAGGAGAAGGGTGGGTGCTAACTTCCTACAATGGAAAACTAAGGTAGGAGAATGGGAAGAGGCTGCCATGTTATGATCTTTTACTGGGCTAAAAAGAGTTGGAAGTCAAGGCTTCCCCCCCCTCCCTTTTACCCCCTTCTGTTTATTTTGGATGGATAGGAAAGGGAAAACAGATGGACTCATCTTGTCAAGCTAAGCAGGAAACACCTCTTAGTGAAACTGGGAAAGCCAGGCCTTCGCTTGTAGCTCGCAATTACAGAATTGATAAGACTTTAATAGATGGTGTGAGCAAAGAAACACTCTAATCAGCTTTGTTCTAATTAAAACGATCAGCAAGTTGGCAACGGTGCCAAGTGATGGGTACAGATTTTCTTTTTCTTTTTCCAGATCCGGGAAAGAAAAACAACAAGAAGAAGGCAAGACCAATTTGCATTCCAAAATGAGATGTTTACGAGGGTTCGTAAACCTTCCTGAACTAACTCTACTTTTCTTCCAGATGCTGATTTCAGTCACTGGGGCTCCATCACTTGTTCAAGGGAAGATGGATCTTCTTCTGCCAAGAAGTTTATCTGTTTATATATTGATTTGGTCACCACAATATTAAAAAAAAAAGAGGTTGAGGCTTTAGAAAGAATGTTGAGAAGAGCAATATAGATGATTAAGGGACTGGAGATTAAAACATATTGTCAAGCCCCTGTCGGTATCTGATTCAGAAGGGGAGGCCGAGCAGCTGGCAGGGGGTGAGAGGCTCCATTGGCTGTGGAGGAAACTGGGGAAGGGCAAAATCCGGCTAGGCAGAGCAGAGAAGAGGTGGAACAAGGGAGAGGGAAGACCCAAGCCCACCCCCTCTTCATCCTAGGGCACGCAGGGAGGAATGGAGAAGGGAGCAATGTGAGTTGCATGGCTTATGGGGGAGGAAAGGACCCTGATTCCCTTCATTAGCTGCAGCTGGGAACACAGTATTTAAAAAGGGAAGCTGTATGCAGTAAGTTGTTGGGAGCAAATAGTGAATTATCTGGTATCATCAAGGCTTATCTGGGTTCCTGGCATCTTCCCAACTGTGTGTGTTTGGCTGTGCTTTCAAGTGTGCAATTCCTTCTCCTGCCCTGTCAAGTTAATTACTGCAGCATGGTTTGTTTGGATTTTTAGTTACAGTGTGTATGTACTTTGCTTTTGGACTGAATTTCCTCCACTTAAAGACTATTCCTGGGAGAGTTTTTCTCCAGACGAAGGTAACCTGGGCATTGGGGGGGCAAAACTGGAGATAATAAAGGGACTCTTCTTGCTTATTTGACTGTGTTGCCTTTGTGCCACGCCCTGGGTCATCACACATATGAAGAATGGTTGCAGGAATTGGAAAAGTCTAGTCTAATGAAAGGAAAGACTAGAGTCAACGTGATAGCAGTGTTTCAATATTTGAGGGGCTGCCACAAAGAAGAGGGGAGTCAAGCTATTCTCCAAAGCATCAGAGGGAGGGCAAGAAACAATGGATGGAAACTAATCAAGGAGAGAAGCAACCTGGAATTAAGGAGAAGCTGCCTAACAGTGAGGTCAATGAGCCAGTGGAAGGGCTTGCCACAAAACTTCATTCAATAGCTTGTGGCCACTCATTAACTTTTAGTGGAAACCTTCACATTCTTGAAGGTTTAGTGGAAACCTTCACGCGGTTTTTGTTGTTGTGGGGAAAATAAATAACAGAGAGAGTGTGACATGTTCTATTGTGAGTCCCGGAGGAAGAAAGAAAGAATGTAAATCTAAAATAATAACAATAAGAATGAAATATTTGGGTTAAATTGTCCTTCACTATGGTAGCCACATAATTCAAACACCAAAACCCAATGAAGAGTTGGAAAGATCCTCACAACCTCTTGTTGAGTCTCCAGGAAAAGAATTGGAGTGATAGACAACCTCTCAGAATAACAGAGTTGGAAGGGACCTTGGAGGTCTTCTAGTCCAACCCTTAGTCAAGCAGGAGGCCCGGTACCATTTCAGACAAATGGTTGTCCAATCTCTTCTTAAAATCCTCCAGTGATGGAGCACCCACAACTTCTGAAGGCAAGCCATTCCACTGATAATTGCTCCGACTATTAGGACATTTCTTCTTAATTCCAGGTTGCTTCTCTCTTTAGTTAGTTTTGATCTGATGCTTCTTGTCCTGTTTCCAGGTGTTTTGGAGAATAGATGGACCCCCCCTCATTTTTGTAGGACTCCCTCAAACACTGGAACATTGCTACCATTAGATATTTATAGTGGTCTTCCAATATCTCAGAGGCTTCCACAAAGAAGAGGGAGTCAAGCTATTCTCCAAAGCACCTGAAGGCAGGACAAGAAGCAACGGGTGGAAACTAATCAAGGAGAGAAGCAACCTAGAAATAAGGACAAACTTCATGGCATATATTTTGAGTGACCCCATTGCATGATGGTTTCATGCTTTTTGCAGATTCATATTTTCCATTTAAAAATAGAATTTCTCTGCTGAGAGGTGAGACCCCCACCCTCTTCTTTGTGGCAGCCCCTCAAACATCGGAAGACTGCTCTCGTGTCTCCCCTAGTCCTTCTTTTCATTAAACTAGGTAAAGGTAAAGGTTCCCCTCTTTGCACATCTGTGCTAGTCATTTCGGGCTCTAGGGATGGGGTGCTGATCTCTGTTACAAAGCTGAAGAGCCAGCGCTGTCCAAAGACATCTCCATGGTCGTGTGGCTGGCATGACTAAATGCCAAAGGCACACAGAACGCTACTACCTTCCCACCAAAGGGGTCCCTAGTTTTCTACTTGCATTTTTTACATGCTTTCGAACTACTAGGTTGGCAGAAGCTGGGACAAGGAATGGGAGCTCACTCCATTACATGGCACTAGGGATTCGAACCACCGAATTGCCGACCTTTCTGGTCGACAAGCTCAGCATCTTAGCCACTGAGCCACTGTGTCCCTTTATTTATGCCCAATTCCTGCAACCATTTGTTCTGACCCAAACCTTGTTCCAAGGAAACAAACATGAAACGGAGGTAACAGCAAAACCTTTTAATGATTATTTACAAATTCTGTTCCTTCAAGGTTAAAAGGCTGTTTCAAACTAATTGTCTCTGGTAAGAATGAGCCTTGCCAAGGTGGTGCAAGGCTGCCAAGAACATTAGATAAACTTTCCAAGAAATAGTTCAAATACAAAGAGTCTCCAGACATCAACCAAGATATTTCGAACGTCCACAAGTCTTGAGCGCAAAAACTTCTTTGCTTCCTGCAAAGAACTCCAGTTTCTCAGCTGGCTTTTATCTTCTCAGGGAGGGGCCATCATCTTGCAGCCTTACTCCTGAGTCGCCTGTGCTGCTGCAGCTGCTCTTTCCTTCGAGCAGCCCTGCGTGCACGTGCACTGGGCAAAGGCTCCTCGGTGACCTCTTCATCAGTGCTGCCAGCCTCCACAATCTCTGAAGGCAGCACTCCACTCCCTGATGGTCCTGGTCCCATCCCTGCATCACACGCAGGCCCCTCATCTGAATCCTCGCTCTCCGCCATCCACATCTGCTGCTGGTGAACTACAACACTGTTCTTCATATATTTCAGCCTCAAATCACACAGTTTGCAGATATTCTCCCTGCAAGTGCTTATTCCCATCTTTTTATTTACCTCCTATATTAGTTTTTTCTGTGGCTCTCCCCCCCCCCTTTTATACTCAAGACCTTTTAACTGGATTAAGGTGTTGAAGAACCTGAAGAACTTCATTTTTTTTTGCCACCTAGAATACTTAGCAATTTTTCCTTTTCCTTTTTATGGTTTTTTCTTCTTTTTTTTTTTGGGGGGGGGGGGGGTTCTCGCTATTTAACCAATTGATTGGACTAAGGTGTACAAGAACCTGAAGAAACTTTTCTTTTATTTTGCTTTCCTTTTTTCTCCACTATTTTTACTTGGAATTACAATTGGTCATTACACAAGTGGATTAAGGTCTAGAAGAACCTGAAGATTTTGAATTGTTTGAAATGAGCAGGAAACTAACAGCGGCTGGTTCCTCAATTCCTACTTCTTCCTCTTCACCACCTGGAGGACAACGCTCAATACAGACGATGTTACAACAAGAAAAAGAACAGGAAAAGGTGATGCTGCAGATGATAATGCAAGGAATTCAAAACATACAAGCAAGAACAGAGAATGTTGAAAAGAGAACAGAGAACATTGAACAAAGAACAGGAAAAACTGATGAAAAGGTGGAGAATATTCAACAAATGATGATGAAGTATGATGAGAGATTCCCAAAAATTGAAGAAGATAAACAAAGAGATAAGAAGATTGGAGATATTGATGGCAGATTAACCGTGGTTGAGCAAGATAAAAGTGGGATGCTGGGATGGGAGATGGACAGATCAGAATTTTATCTTAGATTCCAAAACATAGAGGAAGAAAAGGGACAAAATTTGGCAGAGATAATGATAGAAATCTTGGCTGAGGCACTGGAAATAACTAAAGAGAAGATGATGGATGGAATAGATGAGGTTTTTCGAGTTTTCACAAGATATGCAATGAGAAATAGTTTGCCAAGAGAAGTTCACATTAGATTTACAAAGAAAGCTATTAAAATACAAATATTACAGGTGGCAAGAGAGAAAACACTGAAATACAAAGATAAGGAGATTGTGGTTTTGAAACAAGTACCCAGAAGAGTGAGAGAGATGAGAAGAGAGTATCAATTCTTGACTAAAATACTACTCAAAAAAGAGGTGAATTATAGATGGTTGATGCCAGAAGGTTTAATGTTTACATGGCAGGAACAAAGACATGGAATTGACTCAATTGAGAAAGCTGAAGCTGCAAGTCTGGTCTGCAACTCTGAATCAAAACTGAAATTGTTCTCTCCTCTGTTTGTGTTTTGCCTGTAACTTCTACCACATTGGAAGAATGTGCTGTTGGTATTGTAAATTTACTTCATGTGTTATTATGTATATAAAGAAGTTAATGAATCCTGCTGAATCAGTTATTTGTGTGTTCTTTCTGGATTGGATTTTCTGCAACAAACTTTAATAAAGTGGCTGTCCCGTCTCTTCTTAAAAACTTCCAGTGATGAAGCACCTACAACTTCTGGAGGCTTCCACTTGTTAATTGTTCTCAGTAACAGTAAGAGTAACAGAGTTGGAAGGGACCTTGGAGGTCTTGTAGCTCAATCTGTTGCTCAACCAGGAGACCATATATAATTTCAGACAAGTAGCTGTCCAGTCACTTCTTTAAAACCTCCAGTGTTGGAGCTCCCACAACTTCTGGTGACAAGCTGTTCCACTGGTTAATTTTCCTCACTTTTAGGAACATCTCCTTAATTCCAGGTTGCTTCTCTCCTTGATTAGCTTCCATCCATTGTTTCTTTTTCCTGCTTTCAGGTGCTTTGGAAAATAAGTAGACCCTCTCTTCTTTGTGGCAGCCCCTCAGATACTGAAATGCTGTTATCATGTCTCCCCAGGTCCATAACCATACCCAATTCCTGCAACCATTCTTCCTATATTTAGTCTCCAGGCGTTTAATCAACTTAGTTGCAATAATTAATAAAAAAGATACAGATAAAAGGTTTCCCCTGTCCAATCATATCTGACTCATCTCTGTCTCTGGCGAAAGGAGCCAATGTTGTTCAAAGATACTTCCATGTTCATATGGCCAGAATGACTGTATGCTGAAATGTATGCACTGTCAACTCATAAAACATTTTGTATACACGTTTTATAGTTAACAACAGAAAGAAGGGGGGGAGTTTCCAAGAGGAGGCAGCAGTGTGGAATCAAAAGTACATTCCATTCATATTTTCTTCAAAGACTGATTAGATGGTTGAAGCTTCTGCCAGCGAAAAAATCTAATTGGAGAGCATGATTGATGACTCTTGGCTATGGACATTTTTCGTTGGATGATATACCCAGAGGGGTGGGGTGGAAAGCAGGATCAAGGGTGACAGAGAGTTGGATATGCCCAGGTAAATGCCGGACATAGAATGTTTCCTTCAAATATTTTTTTTTTAGTTTTGGGAGTGTGGCTCGAGGCTCATGATTTAATTGGAGTAACTGCCGGAATCCTGACATGCACACTGTTTCCTTTCCAAAGTGGTACCTATTTATCTACTCACATTTGATTGCTTTCAAACTGCTAGGTTGGCAGGAGCTGGGGCGAGTACGGGAAATCACCCTGTCATATGGTGTTTGGGCCTCGAACCTAGGTTGTCACCTTGCCAGTTCAGTGTCTTAATGCTGAGCCACCATGCTCCTGTCGATAATAATAATAACATCCAAAAAGTTTGTATCGTGGACATGGCAGTACCTGGAGAATAGAAGAACAGAAGAAAAAGTACAGAAGAAGGTAACAATTACAAACAAAGATGTAGGGTGACTATAGCAGAAGCAAACTAAGGCAGTACCAATTGTAATAAGCACTTTAGGTGCAATCCTAAAACAACTGGATCACCACTTGAACACCATCAGCATTGACAAAGTTGCCAATTGGACAATTGCAGAAGGCAGCTTGGCTTGGAACAGCTTCCATCCTGCGGCGATATCATTCACACCACAAAAGTCAACATCTGTCTATCCCAGGTCCTTGGGATGGACTCGGTAGGTGGCCAAAAATGCAAAATCCAGTGTGAACATCTGGCTGACCACAATGAATAATGTCCTTAAACAATAGCTCAGTTTTCTTGGGAAAGTCTCCATAGGTGGACAGAAATGACAAGTTCTGACTAACTATCTGCCTGCTTCTGCGGTGAATTCTAATAATAATAATAATAATATGTCTTTGTGTGGAAAGAAAAAAAAGAAATGATCCCATTATTTTCACAACAGCTCCTTGCCCTTGGGTTGAAGGTAGAGAAAAACAGAATTGTTCTCACCTCTCTAGTTGTGATGTGAAGTCTTTGTTCATCTCTGCTCAGCAACTGTCTGCGGTCATTAATGCTAAATGTTTATCTGGCAATGCTGCTTTCTTGATTACCATTTAATAATGCTGATGTCACAAGCAGTTACTTGGGAACATTTCTAATGGCACTTTTATTATTAACAATGGGGAAACATGTCACATTTCTCCAGCACCACAACAAGTCACTTCTTTGCCACTTCTCTCTGTTAGAGATTTGAAGAATAAAATAACAGCCCCAAGGATCACTGGGGACAATGGTTTATTTATTGATTTGAAGCAGCAACTGACACCCTGCTTGCTGTGTGACATTTTTTCCAAAATCAGGTGGTGGAAAATTAAGAGAGAGAGGAAAAAAGAGGAAAAAAAGAGAGAGAGATGAAAAAATGGAGAGAGAGAGAGATAAAGGAAAGAGAAAGAGAGAAAGAAAGAGAGAGAGAGAGAGAGAGGAAAAGGGAAAGAGACAGAAAAAGACAGAAAGAAAAAGGGAAAGAGAGAGAGAAAGCAAGAGAAAGGGAAAGGAAAAAAGGAAGAGAAAGAGGGGGGAAAGAGAAAGGGCGAGAGAAAGAGGAAAAGGGAGCCAAAGAGAGAAAGGGAAAGAGAGAGAGAAAGAGAGAGGAAGAAAGAAAGAAAGAAAGAAAGAAAGAGAAAAAGAGAGACAAAAAAGGAGAGAGAAAAAAGGGAGAGAGAAAGATAGAGAAAGAAAGAGAAAACTAGAGACAGAAGAGAGAGAGAGAAAGGGAAAGAGAGTTTTAGTTTAGTTTACTTTATTGTCATTGCATCTCATACAACAAAATTAAATATCATCTTCAGTGTACATTATGACTATGAAAATAAACACAAACACACATCCTTCACAAAGAGGTAAAGAGAGAGAAAGAGAGAAAGGGAAAGAAAGAGAAAAACAGAGAGACAAAGACAGAGAAAGAGAAAGAAAAGGAGAAAGAGAAAGGAATCCTTTGAGGCAAAACTGTAGATAGTATTTCTCAATACTTCTTGGCTGTTTCAGGATGTATGGACTTCAAATCCCAGAATTCTCCAACCAGCGTTCTGAAAGTTGAAGTCCATTAAAGTTAAAAAGAACTCTGGCTAGGGAATTCTGGGAGTTGAAGTTCACACACCTTCAAGGTGCCCAAGTTGAGAAACACTAAGAATGTTGGAACACATTGAGAAATAAGTTGGTGGGGCAATTGCCAATTAGATGCCAACAGACATATTCAGGAAAATGAACCAGAAGATCACAGACCTCCTGGACAATTTATTCCTAGAGCTAGTGCTCAACCTAGACTGTCGCTAGCTTGAAGATCTCATGTAGGAAATTTGACTTCAGGAATCTGACCATTTATTTTTATTTATTTGTCAATTGCTTACAAGATAATAGGTATAAGTAAAAACATAGTTATGAATACATGGATACATATAAGAAAAAATAAAAAATATATAAAAGAAACAATAGGACAGGGATGGTAGGCACGTTGGTGCGCTTATGCACGCCCCCTACAGACCTCTTAGGAAAGGGGTGAGGTCAATAGTAGACAGTCTAAGGTTAAAGTTTTTGGGGTTTGGGGAAAAAAAACCAGAGTCAGGTAGAGTATTCCAGACATTGACCACTCTGTTGCTGAAGTCGTATTTCCTGCAATCAAGTTTGGTGCGGTTAACCTTGAGTTTGTATCTATGGTTTGCTCTTGTGTTGTTACGGTTGAAGCTGAAGTATTCATTGACAGGTAGGACATTGCAATGTATGATTTTATATACTATACTTAGGTTGGACTGAAGGCAGAGTAGTTCTAGGTTTTCTAGGTCTAGAATTTCAAGTCTGGTGGCATAAGATATTCTGCAATGAGTAGAGGAGTGGAGAACTCTTCTTGTGAAATATTTCTGGACTTTCTCAACTGTGTTAATATCAGATACATAATGTGGGTTCCAGACTGATGAGCTGCATTTGAGTATTGGTCTAGCAAATGTTTTGTATGCTCTAATTATTAGTATAATATTACCAGAGAAAAAACTATGTAAGATTAGGTTAACAACTCTTAACACCTTCTTGGCTATGTAGTTACAGTGGACTCTAGCACTTAGGTCATTTGAGATGAGTATTCCAAGGTCCTTGACAGAGTTTGGATCAACAACAAGGTCTTGACTATTCAGCCTGTATTTTATTTTCTGATATATATATATATTTTGCCAATATGTAGGACAGAGCATTTATTTGTTGAGATTTGAAGTTGCCATTTGTTTTACCATTCTGAAACATAGTCAAGGTCTCTTTGACCAACTGGTCCCAAACACCATCATTTCTGGTAGCATCAATCACACAGCTGGTTCTGGGAGTATGTTTAATGCAACGATATGTTCCAGATGACACAACCCAAAATTTGATTGCATTTGTTCAATGACTTTAGAAAAAGATGAGATTTTTTCAGTTGGGTTTTATTTTAAGAGGGAGGCACTTAAGATGAAAGCTGGAGAAGTGCACGGTTGATTTTCCTTCCAGGATGAAATAAAAGGGACAAATACCTTTGAAGTATGAACTTATCAGTAGTTGTTTTTTTAAAAGAAACCTTTGATGTTGGTTGAAGTACGAGAAGTTATGATGTTGTATTAGAAACCAGAATAAACAATCAAATCTGTGTCTGAAATATACAGAATAAGAGAGACAGATCAAGTGTAGCCTACAACTAAATATATTGGCTTTCAAGTAAGTACATTACTCACCAAACTGGTGTTTATATAAGTGGGGATTAATTTTGCTTGAAAACTTCAATAGTCAATAAGCAATAATAATCAATTGTCTAGTGAAAAAAAATGACTAAGGATGACATCATAGCAGTGTTTTGAGGGGCTGCCACAAAGAAGAGGGGGACAACTTATTCTCCAAAGCCCTTGAAGGCAGGACAAGAAGCAATGGATGGAAACTTAGGAAGGAATGAGGCAACTTAGAACTAAGGAGAAATTTCTTGACAGTGAAGTTATGGGTGCTCCATCACTGGAGATTTTAAAACTGGAGATTTTAAAGAGGAGATTGGACAGACATTTGTATGAAATGGTATAGAGTCTCCTGCAGGGTGTTGGGCTAGAAGATCTCCAAGATCCCTTCCAACTTGGTTATTCTATTTGTTACTCTGTTATTCTTTCTATACTCTTGTGTATACATCCAATCAAGCCCAAAGAAAGATCAGAATAGTATAGGATCTCCTGCCATGGTAAAGGGGTTGGACTAGAAGACTTCCAAAGTCCCTTCCAACCCTATTATTCTATTCTTCTATACATCATTCCATCTCAAGGGATCTTGCCAATCTATCAGCAACTCCTATCATTTTTCTATATATTGCCCTGTGCTTCCATCAGACCAGTTCAATTTTAACAAGATTTATAAACAAAACAAATTAAAGCAGGTTGACATGAAGATTTTGGTTTAAGTACATGGTTTAAGTAAGCATATTGTTTTTCACAGAGCCTACCTCTAAACATTGCTTACTCTCTCCAAATGAACCACATTTTGCTTTGGAAAACCAAGAAGTCTGCTCAAGCTTTAGATATTTGCAGATAAGTTTTAGGTGATTACAAATTCATGTTGCATTAAACAACAAAGCTCTGATCTTTGCTGTCAGGTAGGAAGTCCAGATCACTTCAATCCCCAGAGATTAAATTTTCCAAGCATCCCCAATTGTTAGAAATTATGTTTATATATATAGCACCACAAAGCAAGCAAAGAGTACAGTCACCATGTGCTTTACTGCTCAACTGTTTCAACTGTAACAAGAAACCAGAAACTCTACTTAGAACAAAAGAGCCTAGACTAATGTATATACCAGCGGTCACCAACCAGTGCGCCACGGCCCACTGGTGGGCCTTGAGAAAATTTTGGTGGGCCGCAGAGAACTCTCACCCCCAGAGCACCACCCCACCAAAGCAATTAATCCAGGCTGTGCAGAAACACAAGGCTGCGCCGCCCACATGGCCTGCAGGAATCCACTCCCCACCCACTCACTCCTTACCCGGCAAATTTGCCTGCTAAAATTGATATTTTTCCTTTTTCTGACCATCATCTGTTCTGCTGTGCCGGGAGATTTAGATTAGCTAGGAAGCAGGAAATGGTTGGATTTCTTGCTTTCTAGTTAGTCTTTAGATCTTCAGCTCTGCTTCCCTTAGGACTGAAGGTTTGCTTGCAAGCAAATTCAGTGCAGACTCACGGCAAGCAAATTTGAGAGACTGAGCTAGCCGATGGCAGATAGATAGATCACTGAATGATTCTGTGAGCAACTCAATCTGCCTGCCTGCTTTGCCTGATTTTGGGTAAAAAGTTGCTGTTTTTTTATATAAAAAAATCTATATTTATATAAATATTTATAATATTTACATACAAGTCAGTCACACAACCACCAAGCCACACCCACAAATTAGGCCATGCCCACAGAACTGGTTAGTGGTCCCTGGGATCTAAAATTAAGAGTTTGGTGGTCCCTGAGGTCCAAAAGGTTGGCGACCCCGGTATATACCATAGATCCACACTTTTAAACACTGCCATCTATGGCTGACAACTAGTGTAGTTGTTGCATAAAAATACATTTCAACAATGAATTCCAACACTAATCTCTGCCATTAATGGATGATCATAGATAAATAAAGTATATTCTTCACTTCCTCCTCCTCCTCCTCCCCTCCTCCTCCCCCCTCCTCCCCCCCCCCCCCCCCCCCCTCCCTCCTCCTCCTTCTTCCCATAAATGCTGCTTTGGGGTCTTGTTAAAAATCATGTTTGTGTTTCAGGAAAAAAACATACTAGTCACCTTGTCTTCTATTGGCTTTTTTGTCTAATCTAGGGATGAAGAAATCTTTTTCTGTTTTTGTATTTTTCTTATAGTAAATGGCCTTGGACTCTCTTTTATTACTTTGAATACACACATACACACACACCAACTATCTTGCTTAGGAATGGAAATTCTGCACCTATGCGTGCAATAAGATGGGGGTTACCTTTATGATTCTTATCGCTGCTGCTGCTGTTCTATTATAGCCCCATGGTCAACTTGTGCCAATGGATGACTTAAGCTGCAAACAAGAAAAGCAGAATACCCTTTTTTAATTTGCAAATAAATAAATAAATAAATAAAACCTTGGTGTCTTGTTAATACCAATGAAAAATGAATGCAAAAGAGATATTTTTCTTCTTCTTCATGCCAATGTTAAAAAGCTCAATTCCTTTAAACAAAAAAGGTTATATTTTACATCGGTTCACGGAACTGACTCCCTGAGCTTATTCATTTAGAAATAGGGAAACCTAATTAAACACACACACACACACACACACACACACACACACACACGGACAAACAGACAGACAGACCGAGTGAAAAGGAGAAAGAGAGATAAATATAGAATTGGAAATAAATAAATAGAGAGAAAGAAAGAAAGAAAGAAAGAAAGAAAGAAAGAAAGAAAGAAAGAAAGAAAGAAAGAAAGAAAGAAAGAAAGAAAGAAAGAAAGAAAGAAAGAAAGGCGGGAGGGAGGGGAAGAGATATACTGTAGATAATAATATAGATAGATGATAGATAGATAGACAGACAGACAGACAGATATAGCTATAGATAGATACAATAGATAGAAAATTACAGGAGAGAGGGAGAGGGAGAAAGAGAAGACAGGTAGGTAGGTAGGTAGGTAGGTAGGCAGGCAGGCAGTGATGGCAAAAAAAAAATCCATTTCACTTTGGCAGGCGGAAGGGGAAAAAAAAAACCTTAATCTCTGCTTTCCTGCACCTTCCACTATTTCCCTTTTCATCTCTTTGACTCTTAACTCACTCTGAGGCGGGTGTGTTTTATTTTATTTTGCTTTTTTTTCCCCCTTAAAGGAAAAATGCCTTAGAGCCAGTAGCCAGTGACTATTTTATGCTTTTGACAAATAGGCAGAAACAGGCACCTAAATCAAAATTATAGCGTAAATTGACTCCTGTTCTTTCGCGCACAGTGTAATAACGCTGGACATTTTGCAGTGCTCCAGTGGAATAAGCACTGAATTACCACCCACTGCTTCTGGGGGGGGGGGGGAGTAGGAGGGGGGTTGAATATGGTTAGGAAAATAATTTATTTCCTTCAGATTAAATGTGTATAATTGAGCTATAGAATGAACTATTTCTTTTTTT